>JAVTVY010011641.1:0-50264 GCA_036873755.1 Hanleya hanleyi | reverse complement strand
TAATCCCGCTTTGACGCTGGACTTCACACATACATTCCTCCCGAACACCACTTTGACAATCAACCTCACTTACATTCCTCCGTAACACCGCTTTGACAGTCGACTTCACATACATTCCACCCTAACACCGCTTTGACATTCGACTTCACATACATTCCTCCCTAACACCGCTTTGAGACTCCACTTTGCATACATTCCTCCCTAACACTGGTTGACACTCGACTTCACATACAATCCTCCCTAACACCGCTTTGACACTCAACTCCATGTATATTCCTCCCTAACACCGCTTTGACACTCGACTCCATGTACATTCCTCCCTAACAGCGCTTTCACACTCGACTTCACGCACATTCCTCCCTAACACCGCTTTGACATTCGACTCCACATACATTTTTCCCTAACACCGCTTTGACACTGCACTTCAGATATATTCCTTCCTAACAGTGCTTTGAAACTCAACTTCCAGGACACTCATGCCGAACACCCAGCTTCGACATTACCCTAGTTACGCTTTGGTGGAGAAAGTATCTGACTTCTATAGCTGAAATGACCCTAAACCTGATAGTTATGCAGCATACCTAACCCTAAGTCCTAATCCCGTTTTGACGCTGGACTTCACATACATTCCTCCCTAACACTGCTTTGACACTCTACTTCACATACATTCCTCCCTAACACCGCTTTGACAGTCGACTTCACATACATTCCTCCCTAACACCGCTTGGACATTCGACTCTAAATAGCATAGGTACATCTTCTAATCATAAAAAAACATGTGTACCAAGTTTCATAATCATTCAATGATAGCTGACAACTGCAGCAAACTGTGGTGTACAGATGTACATGTGCACTTCAGCCAAACACAAAACTCTATCATTTGACATAATCTGGAGAAAAATTAATATTTTATTCTCTAATCATAAACATGTGTACCAAGTTTTGTAATCATTCAATGAGAGCTGACAACTGCAGCAAACTTACCATGTACATGTACATGTATACATATAGAGGCTTACATGTACAATTCACAGAAAACTCTATCATTTGCAATAATTTGGAGAAAAATTAATATTTCATCTCAAAAATAGCACAGGTACATCCTCTAATCATAAGAAACATGTGTACCAAGTTTCATAATCATCCAATGACAGCTGACAACTGCAACAAACTTTTCAAGTACAGATGTACATGTGCACTTCAGCTAAACGCAAAACTCTATCATAGCGATTTTAACATTGGAGCACCCCATGGGTAGTACCCCCAGGTGGTATACCCACCCCTCATATTTTTTGTTTTTAAATATTTTTTCCTAGATTTTTTTTGAATTTGCTAAACCAAAAATCTTATCATTTCCAGGCAGAGGACACCAACACCGACACTGACAACCGACACCGACGACGACATCCTCTCCCCCCTCTCAAAATATCTCCCATTTACGCCGACAATAGCAGTTCTTGGAAAGATTTACATTGAACTGTCAACCGCCGTAACGCCGTTTCTATGAAGAGATACATTACCGTAGTGGTATAGGCCGACAGGCAAACTGATTTACCACTCTCAGCCCCGACCACCGACCCCTTATGAAAATGTTTCAAATGCGCGGCGTTGTATAAACGACACTCTTCGCCAATTTCGTGATCCTCACATGGAAGATGGACCCATTGGACCCATTTTTCAATCGATGTCAAATCCTCCTGTTTGTATATGTATGTAACATTGACACCTTTTGTGTGTAAATATACACAAAACAAAATTAACAAAGAGTACGGTCAGTCTGCCACTTCATTCTTCCGATCACAGAAATCCTTGTATTTTAAATACTTGATACAGTGACATTGTGCCGTGCACCAAAAAAAGAAAGAAGAGCAATTCTTCTAGTTTTTATATTTTAAATAGTTGACAAATTGGAAATATTGAATTGGGGCATTCTGCCGTTATAAAAAAAAAATGTAATGAAATAGTTGATCAGTTGAGAAAGTTTAATTGAGACATTCTGCCGTGATAAAAAAAAAACGAGTACAAGGCCATAATTTTCATTGTGCCATTCTGCCGTCTCCCCAAATAAGGGAGAATACGGTCATTCTGCCGCTTCATTCTGCCGGCCACAGTAAGTCCTATTTGTAAATACTTGATAAATTGAGAGAGCTTCATTGTGCCATAGTGCCGTCGCCAAAATAAAAGAGAAGGCCTACACGGCCACGATTTTCATTCTGCCATTCTGCCGTCTCCCCAAAAAAGACAGCATAGGGCCATTCTGTCGCTTCATTCTGCCGGTCACAGAAATACTCCTGTTTCAATATCCATGTATCACGGCTCTAACCACCACCACCCACCCACCCTATTTAAGTTGAATGCCATTGGCGTAAACGCCAATAAGGAGAGGATATCTCTCTCGTGCTTTCTTACATGAAGTATGGACCGAAAACGGTTGACCGCTTCTCTCTTGCAGGAAACAAGCCTATGTTTATGTATACTATGATTGTCTTTTTGAATTTGGTGCTAATACTGTTATATGGAATATGGAATAGGTCTTTGGATTATGGACGCGGATATTCTCTAATGGACGACGGCTGGATTATGAATGACGGACTTGACGCTTGTAATTGAACATTCACTCTAGCCTTAATAAAAGGCTCCACTTCCAATGGCACGAGCCATTTAGAGTTTAGACCGTCGATTGGCTGCTCGCTCCAGCCAATCGGCGTAGGCTGATGTAGGTTGATTGGCATATGAAGAATCGCCAAATCTCCGTGCTAGACAATTACATCCTAACGTCATTGATCAATGGACCCCACATAGCTTTCTCTCCTCTGGCGCTATCAAATCGAGTCGTCTTAGATCATTTTTCCAGCTCGACTACCAAACCGATCAGGCTAGTCAAACCAGCTAGTTTACTCACCGAGATGGATACCATCACCACAGATGGAGCCCTATCTTTCGGAATAAGCCCAGAAGTCCATGATGATACGGCACACCGAACCGCGGCCGCACATCAAGCCATGAGAGCCGCCCATGCTCGTCCACTCACTGACCCTTATTATCCAGCTGAAGTAAGTTCTGTACAGTTATGTGTGCTGAATGTGTATCGGCCTACTATTGTCTGAGTAAGGCATGCAAGGAAGTGACGCCATAGCCGGAAGTGGCGTCGTCGCCGGAAGAGACGCATGCGCAGGTGCCTGGTGGTATATCCACACCCTGGAAAAACATATACGGCTATGACGTCATGCCGGAAGTAACGTGATCACCGCAAGTGACGTCATCATCGAAAGTGACGTCACCGCAAGCATGGACACGTCCATGTTGGTACACGCACACCCTGGTGTAAGGGTGAGTGAGTGAGTAGTAGGGTTTAACGTCGTTTTCAATCTTGTTTCTTCTCCAAGCAAAACAAGTACTGAGAAACCTCGATTGGCAAGAAGTTCTAGGAAAGCTCCAGAATAAATTCGTTATAGTCCCAGCAGACAAAGCTCCAAATAATATAATATTCTTATGTAAATATTTCTATTACCAGGTGCTGGTTAAAGAATTGAGTGTAAACATATCATCAAATACGTCTACTTACTCTCAACCTGCATTTACTCTGGAAGATTCATTTTACAATCACAAAAATTTTCTCAGGGAAAGAGGTATTTGTCTTCCAACCAATCATAACGACATACCAAATGTATACTAGACTCACAAAATGCATAAAATCACCATACAAAGCTAGATTCATAGCTGGTTCTAGAAGCTGCACAACCAAGCTTCTTTCAATCATGTTGGCGACGGCCGTTCAGGAGGCAAAAGCATTTTGGGAAAGGTATTGCGACACTCTTTTCAAAAACTCTGGCGTTGAGTGTATGTGGATATTGAAAAACTCAAAATGTCTTACGGAAGAGCTTGATATAGACATGTATCCACATGAGATTTCTCGAATCTCTATACTACAATCCCTCATCAGGACCTTATTGAAGTTCATTGATATTATCTGTGTTCAAGAAAACTGACCGTAGATATATTAATGTCGGAAGCCAGAAAGCATTCTTCAGCTCTACGACATACAAGACATATCATTCATGGGATGTTTCTTTGTTTACAGAGTTGAATTTGTCATTAAAAATATCGATGAAATTTGGCAACACAATATATCAACAGTATATATGTATTCCAATGGGTACTAATTGTGCACCCCTGTTGGCTGACCTATATCTGCTCTCTTATGAATATGACTATATGCAGGCGCTTTCAAAAACCGATCCATTCAAAGCCCGTTCCTTGTCATTCACCAAACGCTATATAGACGATATTCTCGCTGTGGATAATCGTTATATAAATGACGCAGTGTAGGATATATATCCAGCTTCACTGGAATCGAAGGAAACTACAGATAGCCCTACAGGCACATCATATTTAGACTTATATCTCTATAAAAATGAAGCAGGCCTTCTCTCTCGTCGACTTATGACGAAAGGGCTGATTACAATTACGACATCGTAAACTATCCCTTTCTGGACAGTAATATTCCAGTGGGACCTGCATATGGAGTATACATATCTCGCCTAGTAACAATTGCTAGATCCTGTGTTAAATTTTAATCAACGTCACAAAACATTGTTGCAAAAACTTATAAAACAGGGCTATACCACCAAGCGCCTCCATTAAAAGTTTCTCAAATTTGGCGATGCATATCTCATAATGATAGCAAAATACGAGCGTACTGTACAAGATCTATGAGGTGACGTTTCGTAACTTGTGTCTAATTCCGCTTAACCCGGGGCTAGTGCCGTATGAACCCATGTTCTTCAAGATCCTCATGGTACTAATATGAACAGTCACAATCAAAGCGTGACTAGATGACGACTTTACGACGAATATTATGGATTAAGAATACTGATCAGCGATACGCATTTGATACTTTTAAAACATGATGATGTCTTGCCGGCATAATTGAAAACTGTTACCGCTTCTCTCTTGCAGGAAATTAGCCTATGTTTATGTATACTATGATTGTCTTTTTGAATTTGGTGCTAACATTGTTATATGGAATATGGAATAGATCATTGGATTATGGACGCGGATATTCTTTAAAGGACTGCTGAATTATGAAAGACGGTCCAGACGCTTGTAATCCACATAGCTTTCTCTCCTCTGGGGTTATAAATTCGAGCGGTTTTAGATCTTTTGTCCAACCCGACTACCAAACCGATCAGGCTAGTCACACTAGCTAGCTTACTCACCGAGATGAGTACCATTACTACAGATGGAGCCCTAACTTCGGAATAAGCTCAGAAGTCCATGATGTATCATGGCCGATAGGGTCCATCGCTGCGTGCGTTTATTTTGTGGCATGCGAAGGGGCGAAGGGGCGAAGGGGCTATGCGAAGGGGCGAAGGGGCTATGCGAAGGGGCGAAGGCGCGATGCGATGCAAAAATAGCGATGCGAAGCGGCTACGCGAAGGGGCGAAGGGGCGAAGGGGCGGCATAATTGAAAACTGTTACCGCTTCTCTCTTGCAGGAAATTAGCCTATGTTTATGTATACTATGATTGTCTTTTTGAATTTGGTGCTAACATTGTTATATGGAATATGGAATAGATCATTGGATTATGGACGCGGATATTCTTTAAAGGACTGCTGAATTATGAAAGACGGTCCAGACGCTTGTAATCCACATAGCTTTCTCTCCTCTGGGGTTATAAATTCGAGCGGTTTTAGATCTTTTGTCCAACCCGACTACCAAACCGATCAGGCTAGTCACACTAGCTAGCTTACTCACCGAGATGAGTACCATTACTACAGATGGAGCCCTAACTTCGGAATAAGCTCAGAAGTCCATGATGTATCATGGCCGATAGGGTCCATCGCTGCGTGCGTTTATTTTGTGGCATGCGAAGGGGCGAAGGGGCGAAGGGGCGAAGGGGCTATGCGAAGGGGCGAAGGGGCTATGCGAAGGGGCGAAGGCGCGATGCGATGCAAAAATAGCGATGCGAAGCGGCTACGCGAAGGGGCGAAGGGGCGAAGGGGCGAAGGGGCTATGCGAAGGGGCGAAGGCGCGATGCGAAGGGGCGAAGGCGCGATGCGATGCAAAAATAGCGGCTATGCGAAGGGGCGAAGGGGCTATGCGAAGGGGCGAAGGGGCTATGCGAAGGGATGAAAGGGCTATACGAAGGGGCGAAGGGGTTATGCGAAGGGGCGAAGGGGCGAAGGGGCGATGGAGCGATGGAGCGAAGGGGCGATGGAGCGATGGAGCGAAGGCGCGATGGAGCGAAGGGGCGATGGAGCGTAGGGGTGATGTAATACGTCACTAGACTTGGATTTGCGCATGTCTGAATGCGAAACCGGAAGGCGAAGGGGCGAAGGGACGAAGGCGCGATGGAGCGAAGGCGCGAAGGGGCGATGGAGCGATGGAGTGAAGGGGCGATGGGGCGAAGGGGCGATGGAGCAAAGGGGCGATGGAGCGAAGGGGCGATGGAGCAAAAGGGCGATGGAGCGAAGGGGCGATGGAGCGAAGGGGCGATGGAGCGAAGGGGCGATGTGACGTCACTGACCTGGATTTGCGCATGTTTGAATGACAACGAGGGTTATTTGGTCCGTGTAACACTTGACAATTCAGCTTTTCATCTTGCAAAATTGAAAGTAGAAAGATGGAAAGCTCTACATCGCTCGCGTGTTCGAGCTTTCCATCTCGCAAAATTGAAAGTATAAAGATGGATAGCTCAACATCGCTCGCGTATTCCAGCTTTCCAAAATGAGTTTATGTCATATAGAAATACGAGAGCGATACTTTATTAAAATTGATCTGGTTTCTCCAAATTTACAACATTTGCATTTACGACAAATGTATGCGTGCACCTTGCACAGTTCAATTTTCGTGTTTTTTTTTTGGCTTCGCAAAATCAAAAATTGAAATTTGATCGTCAATGAGATTACAAAATCAAAAAACGAAAATTGAAATTTGTCAGTCAATTTTCAATTTTCGTTGATGTTTGTTTGATTGTTTGTTTGTTCGTTTATTCACCAGATAAAACATATGTACAGTAAAGTTGAAATTTATACACATACATCATGGAAATCTGTCGGGATGAAAACCCCAAAGGGCTTGTAATGTCCCAAGTAATATAAAAATGAATATTTAAAGACAGATTTATACTGGATTTAGATAAACAAGACTGGGTGAAGATTAAGTATAAATTCGGTGAATAAACAGAAATCATAAATGAACGATGTGCATTTGTTTGCCATCATATTCCTGGGTCGGTGAGAGCCTTATACATTAAGTAAATATTCTTTCAGTTTTGATTTGAATAGTGATATGGATTGACATGACTTTAAGGCTGACGGCATCTTGTTCCATTCTTTTGGAGCAATTCTTTTGGAGCAGTTCTTTTAGGAGTATGTAAAGAAAGATTTGTCCGATAGAAAGGTCGATTAAAATTATACAAATGACCACGCGTAGGGTAGGCGTGTACCTGGAACTGTCTCGTAAAATAATTTTGAAATCGAACTGGAAACAAACTCGAATTTATGAAGAAAGGTGATGGTACGATAAGGCGGGATTTTGGCCTATACGTGGTGCGGTTGAAATCGAAAAAATAAAATGTCCTAAAAATACCAATGTTTTAATGTAACGACAAGAGAAAATATAAGTACACAATATGTGAAAGTTTTAGAGCGATTGCGTTATGATTATAGTTATCACATGAAACTGAAATCCACAGCTTGTGCTATTTCGTGAAAAAAGGGTCAAAATCGAGTCCTTCAGACACGCATTTAGACGCGAAGGACCCCTTGGACCAGAACGCCATTTAACCTGGTGTTGTGTGGTCACATTATATCCCCACTACTGGAAGATATTTTTGGTCCAAGGGGTCCTTCATACTAAAAAATGAAAAGTTATGATTCATAACGTTTGAAGTTTTCGTAAGTAGATTAAAGTGACAAAATAACCTGTTACAGTTGTTCGTATGTAGTGGTGTAGTGGATACGCACGTTGGATCACAAGCGCCTCGAATTTTTCTTTTACCGAGTTCGAATCCCAGGAGGGCAACATGTGTGACGTCGACAAGTTATTTCAATCTTTCCCATTTTTATAAAAAAAAAATACATTCAGCATATCTGAAATAAGAGTTTAGGCTATCATTATGAACCAATTAAAAGTAAAATAAATATTGTTTACCAATGACACGATACCGTGTGGACATTACGGGCTAGTAATGTAGGGTCAATATTGGTCACCCGATGATCAGTAGAAGCGAACACACAGTCTTGCATTGATTAAATAAGTGAACTTTACTTTAGCAAAACGAACATCGATATTTACAGGTTACACAATGATCCTATAGTTTGTTGGGAAATTCCTCAACTAACTGGTCTACAGGGTCGGTACAAGTCCGCAACCTGGAATCTCCCATCTCCCTCTTTGGAGTCACATTTATAGTTCATATCATTATTGAACCTAGTTACGTACACAAAGGATTACTCTTGGTTACATGACAAACACTACCTTGCCTGGACACGAGCGGACTATCAACGCTCCGAGGACAATTGAAGTTAACAGACGACTTTACAGAATAAACTTAACGAAGCTATTGTCTATTGTGCCACAACGATAATAACCTCGCCTGCTTCGTGCATTTACACTTGTACATATTAATCTACTGCTAAACTGGAATACAATCGAAACATGTAGTAAAGTTACCTTTACTATATCACCCCCTTGTTTAATTAAAACACGTCCCGTGTTTGGAAAAAAAAAATCGCTAACCTCTAAGTGATGTGAGACGAAACGCTCATGAAGATGGATAAGGATTATTAACCAACCAAAGACACGGGTTATGGAAATACCCTTACAACATTACCCCCTCGGCTGATGAGATACGTCCTCGTATCTCCGAAAAAAAAATTCGAAAGAGCGTCTACTTTAAGTATAGTGAAAGTGTTGGAAGTGAATGATAAACGATAATGTCACTTCGTCGAAATCCTTTAAAATATCCTGCAATGGTTGTGTGAACATGTAGGGCCAAACATTTCTTGTTTTGCCACGTTGATCAGAAATCTGCTTGATTTCAATGCATGCGACAGCATAGTTGCGTGACTCGATACTTTTATCAATATCGCTTCTCACAGTATTTAATGTGTCTGTAACAGGAAATTCTTTCACTATGTTCCTTGCTTCAAAAATTCGGACTCCCTTTGGGGTTATGGGTTGGTACCGAACTCTGATTTTTGCAACAGGTTCGCTTTGTATTTCGTTTGATGGTAGTTCCATGACTGCGCTTTTACGGGTCTCGTTATGCTCTTCTGGTCCACGTGATCCTGGAATTCGATCTTCGTGGACTGTCAAATATTCCAAACCACTCGAATCAAGGTCATCTCTGGAAACCCACTGGTTGCAACGATTTGGCTGATTCTTCCACTTCACCAGGAAGTGGTCAGAGTCACATAAATACTTGCGTTTGAGTATTCTCCCAGTTACTCTTTCCGCTGGAGTCGGTTCCCCAAAGGAAAGATAAGGTTTTGAGGGAATCGCAGGCGGAACAGCTTGTGCAATGATAGGCGTGGTAAGAGATATTTTATCTGTGTGGCACGAATTGATTTCGTCAAGATGCTCTACCTGGGTTTCCATGGTTTTTGCCAAATAACACGTCTGAGTTTCTTTCGTTTCTGTGGAAGTTGGTATTTCACAAAATACAGCAATGTCTTTGAATTCTTGGCCCTCCGTCTGTGTGGATGCACTGGCGGGTATGGGTGCTGTCAGAGGAAATGACTCTGTGGGGGTCACTGCTGACACCGACGTGTGACGATTAACCGCAGGATGTTGGATATCTGTACGCCATGGTCATCTCAAAACTACAGGGGGCATTGGTTAAACCGAAAGGTAAACGATTAAACTCGTACTGACCCGACTGTGTTGAAAAAGATGTCTTGTGTTTGGTTTCTTTATGGAGAGGCACTTGCCAAAAACCGCTGGCTAAGTCCAAAACAGTAAAAATTTTGGCTCCGGATTCGCCAATAGTGTCAATAATTTCCTCCAGTCGAGGAATGGGAAAACTCTGGGGTTCTGTCACGCTGTTCAGCTTCCTATAGTCAACCGCGAACCTATATTCGCCTGTTCGTTTTTTCACCATCACGACAGGACTGCACCAGTTTGAGGTGGACAGATCAATGATTTTGTTCTTTAACATGTCTTGTACGTGATCTTCCATGGCCTCTTTAACAGGCGGTGAGGCGTGATAGCGCCTTTGTCGAACAGGAGGGGCGTCACCGGTTTCAATACGGTGGTAATGGAGGTCAGTTTTACCTAACTCTGCTAGAGATGTGGCAAAAAGTTCCCTGTTCTTGCCTACTAACTCCAAAAGCTGTTGCTTTTCAGCTGGGGAAAGATCAGTGTTCTCCACGTCTATGTTCAACAATTTTGCTTCTTTAATATATTCTTCTGAGGATTTGCTGTTATCATCTGAAGATACTACATTGACACTAGGTTGTACATTTTCAGAATCGTAGTCATCTGGGATAGACTCACTTACCCATAATGGACTAATGCTACTGGCCTTAGCTATAACAAGGCCTTTTTCAACCTGAATACATGAATCTGTGGGGTTCATCAAGATACAAAATGCCTGATTCTTATCAGGTGTCACTAAACATCGGGCAGCCATCAGGTGATGTGAGGTAGCTAAAGAGCTAACAGCCTCAACCATCACAGGGTTATTATATGCTCGTGACAATTTCACTGGCACAACGGTCTGTGAGCCAGCAGCAACATTGACATTAGCAACAACTCGGGCTAGGCTTGATCTGACAGGCGGTTCAGTCAGGGACAGCTGTAGTCCTGATTCTTCCAGCGTCAAACTTTTATTTTTGCAATCTATTTTTGCTGAATTTGCCTCTAAAAAGTTATTACCTAGGATAAGAGAATAATGCAAATGGTTCACTATAATGAATTCCTGAGTGAAGGAAGCATTTTGTATATGCAATGTAAGGTTTACAGAGCCTAATACTGCATGTCGTTCGCCACCAGCCCCTGTAATGGACGAAATATGGGTCTTAAGAAACGGTTCGTCAATTTTAGGCCTAATTTTGCTTAGTAACTGTGTCGATACACAACTCACAGATGCGCCCGTGTCGACGAGACCTCGGACGTGTACATTTTGGATCCTAACATTAACCAAATTTTCGGCAATTGGAGCTACCAGTTGAACCGTAATCGACCTACTTTCGTCATGGACTGGCTCTCTATCCAGAATAGGGTCATTATTCCGGATAGTGCCGACTCCCTATTGTGATTTTTTTCCGCTATGGCACGCACGGCTTATGTGGCCATCCTTCCCACAAGCATGGCACTTGAGATCTTTTGAGTAACAAGAATCACGTTTGTGGCCTTTGCCACCACATCCGAAGCAAGTAAGACTAACATTTTTGTCCCGTGTTTCCCTATTGTTATGCGCTGGTCTCGAAAAGTTTCGTTCGTACTTGTTTCGTTCATACTTTGGATTTTTCGAATAATTTCTTTCCTGTGCAATAGAACACACGTTTCTATTTTCCATCACTAAAGCGCTGACTGTATCGGTGAGCTTAGATAATGCTTCGGCCAATTTATCATTCGAAGGCGTAGAATTGTTTTGGACCGGGGGTAGCGACCAAGATGCACTCATATTTTGAAAATTTCCGGCTGCGTTGTAGTCTAATGTTGTGGCTTCAAACATTGCTGCTATTTCTAATATATCATCTGCTGATTTAGGTTGTCTCTGAACAACATAATTTCTGATGTGAGCATGCAGTCCTCCTATTACAATACGAACAATTTGTTCTTCCGACAGTCTAAGCTCCTTAGCACCGTTTCGTACATAGCAAACAAACTCTAGCACTGATTCATTCGGTCTCTGCGAACGTTGGAACAATTCACGTTCTCTTGCCCATAGTGTATGTTGAGAGGGGCGAAATGTGTTTAAAAACACTTGTTTCAATGTGTCTATATCTGGCTTTACATCCAGTGAATAATACCATTGCCTAGCCGATCCTGACAACAATAAGGGAAATGATGCTAACATTTGATCATCTTTGATTTTCTTGTACTTACAATAGTCTTCAAAATGCTCGAACCATATAACCGAATCTTCGGCAGGTTTTCCAGCAAATTTCGGGGGTGTCAGTGCGCTGTCGGACATATCGCCTTCTTCTGTTTCTTCCTGGGGCACGTGTTCAACGACGTCTATTTCCTGGCTTGCTGCTAGGTTCCCACTGCTTCTTAAGTTCTGGGCTGGTCCGGCCGATGTCTTGTTCGCCGATGTTGGCATTTATATCGGGATCTCCGGAAAAGCTGAGAAGTTTTTCCAAATCGGGTTCACTCCACCAAATAAAGTAGTGTTCCTTTTTATACTACTTGTCGGTTTGTTACAGAAGGGTTCCTTTTTGCACTACTCCATCTATGACGGTTAATGATGTTACGCTTCGATACGGTCAGTTGATTAATCTCCGTCGGACGATTCTCAAGCCTCACTTTAGCCGGGAGTATAAATAACTGGATAAAGAGAATTCCGAGTTCTTGGTATAAGTTGCAGTTTAATGACGAGTGCAGGTGAAAGTCATAATAGATATACAATCCAACGATTTACAATCTTACATTCATAACAATGTCGCGACAATAGTGAAGGACGCATATGTAAACGTTATCGATATGTAACCAATAAACCAATAAACAAACAGCAATACCATTTAACATACGGATCCATATTATAAACGTTATACCAATAGAAATGTATCGTTAAACATAAGAATACAATATCGAGCATACTACATATGCGGTGAAGAAAACATTTAACTCTGGGAACCGTTTAACTTACCTGGATAAAGAGAATTCCGAGTTCTTGGTATAGGTTGCAGTTTAATGACGAGTGCAGGTGAAAGTGATTTCCCCCACACCCGTCCTGCTATTTAACTGTTCGTGTGTTTGGGGTTTGTTGTAGTGTTGCCGTACAAACACAGATTAACCAATCAACGAGGAATTCTCCGCTCCAGGTAACGGTTCAAGCGACCCGCTTTCGTGAATAGGCCCCCAAGTGGGCAACCGGCTTAATTTACGGCACACGCTAATGCGTGTCCGTAATTAACTCAACGGTCTGTTATACGCAAGTCGCTCTTAACTAACACTGAAATATATTCGCCATAATAACACAACCCAGAGACAAAATATACCAATACTATAATATGCCTTTTCCCCCTTAAGTTTGGTCCCCAAACTTCCTATAAATTACACATTTTAACATAAACTTCGTACTGTATGATATATATGTACAAGAGACAATTCTGACAAATCAGGGTGAAATAATAATAAGAGGCAAAATATATGTGAACGTATATACAGTTAGACTAAAACGTAGAAGACAAAAATAGACCAATGGTCTTGAAGAGATGCCGGACATACTAGGTTACAATAACCTTAGAGATAATATTACATTACACTGTCGTAATGAAGTAGTAGACCGTGAAAGCAGCAATGTTTGAAACTCCAAAGATCAGCTACGTGTGGAAAACTTCGCGGACGAAACCGGACAATGACAGGGTGGGAGACAAACTGGTAACTCAAATGATGAACCATGGTGTCGTAAAAGAAGGTATACACAGAATGGCCGTTTCATGATTTGCCGTAAGCGATAGGCCGTATAAGCGTTGATACGGAAATCTGGACTTAGGGAAATATTTTGATGAGCTCGCAGGTTCGTAGCCGTAAAATCATGCCACGACACACACAAACGGGGAAAAATATATCCAACGACTTCAATGTCAGTCAAGAACTTGGAGGCCTGAAAATGCCAGTATTTCGGACATAATGACAAATTCACTAATTCTATTAAACTACAAGAGTCACCATTCGTTACTTCAAGCACAAGGGCGGTATGGTTATGATGTGTGTGCCTGTAACGTTGTACCACAAAATACAGGACGGCCATTGCAAGGATACAGATTGACAACGATGGTAGGAGTGTATCAGGCGATTTATATGGCCACGGAGAGGTAATGGGCGTTATCAAGGTTGTAAATGTCGATCGAGAAAAATATAGTGGATTGTGGGTCACTGGGGCTGCGGCTGTTTTTGTTGCCTGTTGAAGTGCCAACAAAGAAGCAGCCAAAACACGATATTTGAAAAATAAGACTACTGTCACGAAACCTGAAAATGCCGCCAACCCTAGAGAAGTAAAAATAAGTAACGATGTTGTTGAAAATAGGGAATCGTCCTCGTGGGACTGGTCATCCAAAATCGGTTCAGCCAATGACTGGAATATAGTTTGTCCATTCTTGGTTGCTTCTACCATACGATCAAGGCTCAAATGTGAATTTTTATCATTAGCTACAATCTTCGAAAAATTATGCTGAAAAATATGAAAATCCGGAATGGACATGTCTAAGGGTTTAGTCAATAACGTATTTCCTTGGAGAGATTTTAGGGTATCACCACTAAAGAATTTTCGAAGAAGTGCCAGACTAACTGGATGTAAGACTTCTATCTTGTCAACAGTAGTGTTTAAACAGTGGTCTAACCTGTGGAAATACCCTTACAACACTAGTCAAACGTTGACATCGAACGATCAGTCGCTACCGGTACCTGTTACAACGGCAATATATTCGCCTAAATTGGGTATTTGTTCTCCAATATGTGCATGTAAAATCTACTGCAACGTGGTGAAATAATAACGCCTTAGTACCAAACATATGTGAAGCTATCATGGTTCACCGTAACATTCAGTCGATACGATACGATACGATATTTTATTACGATCATATGCATTGTACATAGATCAAGGGGAGATTACTCCCAATAACATTTCAAGTGAACAAGAGAAAGTTGTTGAACAATAATAACAATCAAATTCCTGCCCGCCCCCTACCCTCTCCCTATGCCGTTCGAAAAATTAAAAGAAACAGGGTATAAGAAATAAATGGCTTACTACCAATTTACCCAAACTCTTTAACTTGAATATTAATTTAAACCTTGACATTCAACATGACATTCAATACAGAACCTTAAAAGACATATTTGCAAACATAATATTCAGCTAAACGGCTTATAATTCAGGTTATAAAGCTCATAAAACAGGAACCCAACTAGGAATGGATGACACACCCACCATAGGCGATGTAGATGATCCATTCCCAATCAGACTATTTTGATACAAGTATACTATTATTGACGACTCACAAGGGATCTGCAGGATAATAATTTTGTTCTTTTATCAAACATTTTGTGTATATATTTGGCGATGGTTGGTGACGAAAGCTTCTCACAAGTTAAAATGAATAAAGTTCTTTCGTGATTGTTCATGGACTGAAAGTCAGGATGAATGGAGGATAGTTGAAGGAAAAAAGTTTCACGGGTTTGAAGAGTTGATGGGCAAATACACAAAAAGTGTTCTTCGTCTTCAACTACATTAAGATCGCACAACTCACATAATCGATTTTGTCGCTCTATGTTTTTGGCCCTGCCCTTTTCTATAGCAAGATTATGCGCACTAATTCGTAACTTGGTAATGTTCTGTCGGAATTGTTGATTTTGAATTTCTTTTTGGAAGGATGGAAGACCGTGATTTAATGGGAGTTGTTTGTACAGGGAGAGTTTTTCTGTGGATTGAATTTTTTTTTTTTCTGTGAAGTATATAAGTTTGCAACATTTTTTCATGGCTTCTATGGGGTGTATTTAAATCTGTTGCAGAAACTGAATTGAGGTTAAGGTCATAGTGTTTAGAGAGAGCTGGGATATAACTGTACCAAGTGTCATTTTTAACAGACATCATCTTGGAACATGTGTATGCATCCGAAAGAAGAGGATTATCGTCAATGTTTTCAAGGCGTTGCCAGTATTTAATAATTGATGTGTTAATGTCTATGGACAGAGAGTGACGACCTAACTCTTGTTTACTAGCTGCATTTACACTAAATTTGTTTATTTGAAGATTTAGTTTACAGAACTTAGTATGTAATTTCTCAAAACTCTCTTTTTCAATTAGGTCAAAATAATGCTGGTTATCATGTTTTAATTTACATAGGTATTCGGTGCCCCATATTTCACAGTTGTACAGGAGTATAGGCTTGATCAAGGAGTCGAAAAGTTTGTTGTAAGTAGTGGGGGAGGGGTTGTGGCCACTAAAAGATTTATGTAATTTAAACATGGCTTTCAGTGCTTTGTTATATAAAGTGTTTCTTGTTGGAGTGAAGTTTCCCGAATTATTTAAAGTGCATCCTAAAGTATACTCAGTTACAATGTCGAGATCAGAATTTTTTAGTTTGAAATTCCACTGGGGGCTGGAGTTAGAAGAGTTTTGTCTGTGTATTATAATCACTTTGGTTTTATCAGTATTAACAGAAAGATGCCATTTTTCACAGTATGACGTTAGATGAACAAGACTGGCTTGAAGACCTTCAGCAGATTATGAAAATAATATTAAGTCATCAGCCCAGAGGAGGTGGTTGAGTTTTTTAGTTTCCAGAGAAACAGGGTCACAGTTATTTGGGAATTCAAGATCATTGATAAATAAGTTGAAAATTGTTGGACTTATGTTGTCGCCTTGTTTCACCCCGATATTTGATAAGAAAAAGTTTGATCTAGTTTGACCGACTTTAAGACAAGTTTGATTTGTTTGGTACATTGATTTGATTGTATTGAAAAATTTCCCATTGATTCCCGAGCGAAGAAGTTTGACAAGTATACCAGCATGCCACACAGAATCAAACGCCTTTCTGAAGTCAACAAAACAGAGGAATAGTTTACGTTTTTTGTTAATGTACTTTTGTATAATAGTTTTGAGTATGAACAGGTTATCTGATGTTCTGCGATTTTTGCGAAAGCCACTTTGGTTATCTTGTAAAATGTTATTGGATTGTAAATGTTCTGTAAGTCTGGCGTTGAGTATGGGTGAGAACAGTCTTCCTAAGCAGCTCAATATAGTAATTCCTCGGTAGTTGTCAGGTAAATGTCTTGGTCCTTTTTTATGTATGGGGGTGATAAGACCTTGACTCCATTGTGTCGGGAATATGCCCGAGTTAAGTACAGAATTAAATAATTTACTAAGCATTGGAAGTAGGACATCTTTTCCGTATTTTAATAATTCATTGGTAATTTGATCGAGCCCTGGTGATTTGTTGTTTTTAAGTTGGTTTATACCATTGATTATTTCCCTATGTTTGATTGGATCATCAAGGTTTGAGCACGAAGGAATGTTCTTTTCGAGTTTCTGGATTTCTTCTAAAATGTCTGGATTAGATTGTTCATCATTCCAGGACTGTTTGTTGAGGGTCATAAAATGATTATTCAATTTGTTCACGATTTCACTAGATAATTCCAAGTCATCTTTCTTTTTATCAACAATTTCGTTTAAAACTTTCCAGAATGCTTTTGGATCACTTTGTTCCATTTCGTCAAGCTGCTTATATAATGTTTGTTTATTTTGCTGTTTTTTTCGTTTTATCAATTTATTGAGTTTAGACTTTGTTGAGAAAAAACGCCCACGGATATGAGGGTCTGAAGGGAATTTTGATAAAAGATATGATAAGTGTCCAAAGTCCCATTTCATTTTAATAATTGATGGGTCTGTTTCGTTTCTGGAAAATTTTCTTTTCTTAGATTTTGTATTGCGTTTTATTGGTGATTTTACAGTAAATGCCGCTTTTAAGAGAATATCTTGAATTTTCTTTACTGCTTCATCAATGCAGCATTGATCAGACATGATGGGATCATCCATGAACTTTTGTATCTTATTAACTGAACTTGGATCTAGCAGTTCGAACAGGAATTGCTGCTTGTTTTCGTCATGAATTTTGGGGTAGGGAGGTAATGGGATGGTAGAAGTGGGAGGCTCTGATTGAAAAATTATGTGACATTTCATTAGGGCAGTTACCATACAATGAGCAGAAGTATTAGGGGGCTGATGAACATTAAAGTATATGAAGTTATTAAGTATTTGGTCAGAACATATAACGTAGTCAACAAAATGATTGTGACATGTATATTTTCATGTGTCCGTTGATTGACACTTGTCGCCGACGAAAAGTTGTACATTGCATTGTGATTGACAGATGGAGAGAAGAAATGTACATTCCTGTGAATCGGCTGGCTGTGGGCAAACCCCCCACCTTACAATACCATCTCCTTTATAGGCAAACTGGAGAGTGATCATGAGGTAAAGGTTCAGTTCTGACAATCTCAGGATCTTGTAGGAGGCAAACAAAGGCGCAGTGTGCTCAAGTCTAGAGCTCAGTGAAATAATTCTGACGACTCTCTTCTGCAGTCAAACAAGTGTATGAAGATGACTCGAATAAGTATTAGACCATACCACATTGCAATAGGATATATATGGATAAATCAAAGAATAATAAAGAATTTTGCTTCACGCAAAAATGAAAATCAAATATTGAAAATTGCCTCGATTTGTCCGTTTTTCGTTTTTTGATTTTAACTTCGACTTATCCATGCTAAGTTCGCACGTGGAAGGGTTATGATGTAACTTCCGTTACGACGAGTAGAATAGAAAACGCAAATCGTGTCGTATAAGAGATGTGGAGCGTGAGAGGCATGTGACCCACCAGGCCATCCTCGGGAGACAGTGTATCGATCGATTTGTTAGGGTATCTATACACTGCCTTGGTTAGTTGCCCACGGTAGTTCTGGATAAAAATAGATCAAGGAGAGTAGTATACAGACGGCATATTGACTCTCATTGACCTGCCGTAAGAATCTGGCGTAGAGTTCAAATGCATTATAGTACCGGCAAAAACCGGCAAAGGTGTGCGCCGTCTCAAAAAGGACGCCGTCTCATGTGGAGGTCATGTGGAGGTCACGTGATGGTCAAGTGCATGAGGCGTGTATTCCTCTGCAGTTATGTGGTCTGGCGGTGATGCGGTCTGCCTCCGCGGACAGAAAGTAGTCCCAAATACGTGGGTTTTCGTGGGAATGTTCGGCAATCTTGAGGGCCGGGAGGGGCCCGTAGTAGACTGATTGGATCGAGTGAGGTGTCCAAGTGAAGCGCTCCTCCAGGACCATCCAGTCATGGGTGGGTGCATGTAAAATTAGGAATTGTCCCGAAAATATAAAAAGCGGAACACGGACTTTATTCCTACACTAGGGGAAATCCCTATCAACCCTATTCCAAAGTGCTAATATCGGTCCCTGGCTTATAGGGGCCTGCTGAGAGAGTGGGGGAGTGGGTGTATGTAAAATGAGGATTTGTCCCGAAAATATAAAGGCGGAATACGGACTTTACCACTACAATAGGGGAAAACCGCTATCAGCACTATCCTCAGGGGCGAATATAGGTCCCCCGGGCTTATCGGGGCCTGCTGAGAGAGGCAGGGTGGGGGAGTGGGTGCATGCAAATTGAGGATTTGTCCCGAAATTTAAAAAGCCGAACACGGACGTTACCCCTACAATAGGAGAAATCTCCTATCAACCCTATCCCAAGGTATAGTCACAGGATATTCATTCACATTGACCTTTGACCTCTTGGGATCAATGGGCGTCAATATACAAAAGTCAATGAGTGCAAGCGTACTACTCTGTATCTGGGGTTAGGATGCGTAGGTGTATGGCGTCACTTCCGGTAGGCGTGAATCGGGCGTGACCCTGGGGAACATGTTTAGACCTGTCTGACCTACATCCGGGTACTTTCCTGTGAGTGAGTGAGTGAGTGAGTGTGAATGAGTGTGAGTGAGTGAGTGAGTGAGTGAGTGAGTGAGTGAGGCGTGCCCAACGCCCGTCTTAACGCATGGGCGCACTAACGATGGTGAGTGAGGGAGTGAGTGAGTGAGTGAATGAGTGAGTGGGATCCGGCTGGACTAATGTATTGTCCGTTTTCATCATTTTGCGCATGCGCAGTCTGGTTGTAGTATAGAAAGCAGGCATTTTGTGGATTCGTGGAGGTTTGTTGAGTGATTGAGGGACCATACCTGGTCAAATGGACCGTGTGGGGTATCAGTTTTACATCCAGGTCCTCATCTTACATTTAGGAGTAGTATAGAACGCCACAATTTTGGGGCCACGAGCTCCGAGCTTCGAACTCCCGCCTACCTCATCCCCGAGCTCCGAGCTCCCGACTACTCCATCTCCGAGCTCCGAGCTCCCGTCGTTACGCCTTAACACCTGTCGTTACGCCTTAACGCCCTAGCATAACGCCGTGACGCCATGATATACACAGATGAAAGAAAAACAACAACAACAAGGATGAGAGATGAGTGAACAACAACAACAACATGTTTTTTTTCATATGGTTTATTCTCACCTCCAGAATATCATACCCACGCAGTGGGAGCCGCGTTGGGTATGCTTACAATTCAAGAAGACTCTTGTCCAATCAGAGGCCGCCATTTGGCGCTGTATCAGTCATATTCGTTCTTGCCCCTTACTGTGTTAGATGTATTCTCGGCTGCTCTTGTCCAATCAGAAGTCGCCGTTTCAGAAACTTTCACCTTTGCTCGGTGTGACCTAATCGTCGTCGGGCAGGCCTGGATATTGTTCGGGCAGCATGTCCTGGAAGAGTTGATTGCGCATCCTGATCGCATTTTCCAGGGCCTCAGTGGGTGGTAGCCCCATATCCTCTTCCAAGTGACCCTTGGTCTTCATGATGGACCTGTGCGTGGGTCGCCTTTCATTTCAGGCGATAGTAAGGTATACTGTTCATAGATCGCCATGGCTATTTTCCTGATGTAGGGGCGCATTTGGGTGTACGCCTGTTGTAAGTTATCCTGTCCGGCGTCCTCGATCTCTGCAGCATGAGTATTGATAGCTGCTGTCACAATACGATCCCAGAAGGTAGGTTCTGCCTCACTTTCCTGGGATGTAGGCTAATTATCTGAGGTCAAGCTCTCCGTATCAGTGGATAGACTCTCATCAATCTCTGTATCGGCTTCTTGTGCCTCGGAGTCTTCAATCTCATGTATATTTTTCTCGTGTCGCATCATATCGTAACGTCTGGTGAACGTGCGTTGGCAAGTATAAGCCATATTGACGGTTGAACGTCCACTGTGCGTGTTTTGGCAATACACTTGTTTTTATAGACAGTAACGTCCGTCAACGCTTAACTTAACGCTTCAACGCCCTGGTGAACTAGCTCAGAAGCCCTGATTTTCACCAATACATCGAAATGCCGTGACGCCGGTCAACGCCCGTCGCTACGCCTTAAGGCCCGTCTCAACGCCCGTCAACACCCGTCGTTACGCCTTAACGCCCGTCACAATCACTTACCGCCCTATCTTTACGCCTCAACGCCCGTCCCACCGCCTTAACGAGCGATAAAGGGGTTTTGGAAGACGATTAACCTTTGAACAGGTTCAAAGGTCACTTTCAGTCACGTGGTCAAACGTCACGTCCGGTCACGTGACCGAAAGTGCAGTCAGAGTTCAAAGGTTAATTGTCCTCCAAAACCCATTTATCGCTCGTTATGGCGCTGAGACGGGCGTTAAGGCGTAAAGATAGGGTGTTAAGGCGTAAAGATAGGGCGCTAAGGCATTGAGACGGGCGTTAAGGCGTAACGACGGGAACTCGGAGCTCGGGGATGAGACAGGCGGGAACTCGGAGCTCGGAGCTCGGAGTCCCAAAATTGTTGCTTTCTATAATACTCCTAAATGTAAGATGACGACCCGGATGTAAAAGTGATACCCCACACGGTCCATTCGACCAGGCATGATCCCTCAATCACTCAACAGACCACCTCGAATCCCCAAGATGCCTGCTTTCTATACTACGACCAGACTGCGCATGCGCAAAATGATGAAAACGGACGATACATTAGTCCAGTCGGATTAGTCTCACTCACTAACCATCGTTAGTGCGTCCATGCGATAAGACGGGCGTTGGGCACGCCTCACTCACTCACTCACTCGATCACACTCACACTCACTCACACACCCGGATGTAGTTCAGACAGGTATAAACATGTTCCCAGGGTCACGCCCGATTCACGCCTACCGGAAGTGACGTCATGCACCTACGCATCCTAACCCCATATACAGAGTAGTACCTTTGTGCACTTAAAGAGCATATTGACGCTCATTGACCCCAATAGGTCAAAGCTCAATGTGAATGAATATCCTGTGACTATACTTTGGGATAGCTTTGATAGTTTTCCCCTATGGTGGCCCTCCACAGTTTCGTAGTAATGGCCCCTAATTTCATAATACGATAGACTGC
Organism: Hanleya hanleyi; assembly: GCA_036873755.1. Taxonomy (NCBI): domain Eukaryota; kingdom Metazoa; phylum Mollusca; class Polyplacophora; order Lepidopleurida; family Hanleyidae; genus Hanleya; species Hanleya hanleyi. The sequence continues at coordinate 28,112 of JAVTVY010011641.1, read as the reverse complement.
CCGTGTTCTGCTGCATCATAATTCTTCTTGTCTTCTTAATAGCTTATATCTATAATACCATCCTATTCAGCATTATCAACGCTTCAAACGAGCACGAGCAGATCGATGGCTGGCTTCTTCTACACGGTGATCGGGATCATGGAGTAAATTTTGTCCTGCCTCAGTTATGCCCCTTAGGTGTACCTAAAAATTCGTACTCATTTACGGGAAGAAAATCTGACAAAAAATGGGCAGGTTGAGCCCCACTTTTTTTGCCTTTTTAAGTTGAGACCCGGGCCTGGGAACGTGAGTAAGAAGTTTAATTGAAATCGATCTTATAGATTTTTCTGGAAATTGAGCCAAATTTGGCCATTTTTCGACATTTTAAGGGGGTTTCTAGGAAAAATGAAGAAATCTTGGAGGGGAAAGTTTGAGATTCATTTTTATATATCATAGCAGTGCTACATCTTAAAATAATAGCTTAATCTTGCTCTTTCAGAAAATATATACATATAAGTGACTTGGGTTGAAGAGTTTACGACAACTGGTGGCCGAAAAACGGACCAATGGTCTAATCCTTGCTCAATGGAACAATCCCTGGAGTGCACCCTATTGTAGGGGTAAAGTCCGTGTTCCGCTTTTTATATTTTCATGACAAATCCTCAATTTACATGCACCCACTCACCCACCCTACCTCTCTCAGCAGGCCCCGAAAACCCCGGGGACCGATATTCGCCCTTTGGGATAGGGTTGATAGAGGTTTTTCCCTATTGTAGGGGTAACGTCCGTTTTCCGCCTTTTATGTTTTCTGGACAAATCCTCATTTTACATACACCCACTCCCCAACTCTCCCAGCAGGCCCCGATAAGCCAGGGACCGATATTAGCCATTTGAGTTAGGGTTGATAAGGGTTTTTCCCTAGTGTAGGGGTGAAGTCCGTGTTCCGCTTTTATATCTTTTCCGGAGAAACCTTTACATGCACCCACCCATGCACACAGAACCCGATAAGCCCAGGGACCGATATTCGCCCTTTGGGATAGGGCTGATAGGGGTTTTCCTCTATTGTAGGGATAACGTCCGTATTCCGCCTTTTATATTTTCGGGACAAATCCTCATTTTACATAATCCCACTCCCCAACTCTCTCAGCAGGCCCCGATAAGCCAGGGACCGATATTAGCCATTTGAGTTAGGGTTGATAGGGGTTTTCCCCTAGTGTAGGGGTAAAGTCCGTGTTCCGCTTTTTATATTTTCGGGACAAATCCTAATTTCACATGCACCCACCCATGACTGGATGATCCTGGAGGAGCGCTTCACTTTCACACCTCACTCGATCCAATCAGTCCACTACGGGCCCCTCCCGCTCGTGAAGATTGCCGAACATTCCCACGAAAACGCACGTATTTGGGACTACTTTCTGTCCACGGAGGCAGACCGCATCACCGCCAGACCGCATCACTGCGGAGGAATACATGTCCCATGCACTTGACCATGACGTGACCTCCACATGACCTCCACATGAGACGGCGTCCTCTTTGAGACGGCGCACACCTTTGCCGGTTTTTGCCGGTACTATAATGCATTGACCTCTGCGCCATATTCTTACGGCAGGTCAATGAGAGTCAATATGCCGTTTGTATACTACTCTCCTTGATCTATTTTTATCCAGAACTACCGTGGGCAACTAACCAAGGCAGTGTATAGATACCCTAACAAATCGATCGATACACTGTCTCCCGAGGATGGCCTGGTGGGTCACATGCCTCTCACGCTCCACACCTCTTATACGACACGATTTGCGTTTTCTATTCTACTCGTCGTAACGGAAGTTACATCATAACCCTTCCACGTGCGAACTTAGCATTGATAAGTCGAAGTTAAAATAAAAAAAACGAGGCAATTTTCAATATTTGATTTTCATTTTTGCGTGAAGCAAAATTCTTTATTATTCTTTGATTTATCCATATATATCTTATTGCAATGTGGTATGGTCTAATACTTAGCCGAGTCATCTTCATACACTTGTTTTACTGCAGAAGAGGGTCGTTAGAATTATTTCACTGAGCTCTAGACTTCACACTGCGCCTTTGTTCGCCTCGTACAAGATCCTGTGATTGTCAGAACTGAACCTTTACCTCAGGATCATTCTCCAGTTTGCCCATAAGTTTCTTCATAAATTCGAGTTTGTTCCAGTTCCATTTCAAAATTATTTTACGAAGCAGTTCCAGGTACACGCCTACCTTACGCGTGGTCATAATTTATGTCGACCTTTCTATCGGACAAATCTTTCTTTACATACCCCTAAAATCATTGCTCCAAAAGAATGGAACAAGGTGCCGTCAACCTTAAAGTCATGTCAATCCATATCACTATATCAAATCAAAACTGAAAGAATATTTACTTAATGTATACCCAGGAATATGTTATATGGCAAACAAATGCACATCGTTCATTTATGATTTCTGTTTATTCACCGAATCTATACTTAATCTTCACCCAGTCTTGTTTATCTAAATCCAGTATAAATCTGTCTTTAAATATTCATTTTTATATTACTTGGGACATTACAAGGCCTTTGGGGTTTTCATCCCGCCAGATTTCCATGATGTATGTGTATAAATTTCAACTTTACTGTATATATGTTTTATCTGGTGAATAAACGAACAAACAAACAATCAAACAAACATAAACGAAAATTGAAAATTGACTGACAAATTTCAATTTTCGTTTTTTGATTTTGTAATCTCATTGACGATCAAATTTCAATTTTTGATTTTGCGAAACCAAAAAAAAAACACGAAAATTGAACTGTGCAAGGCGCACGCATACATTTGTTGTAAATGCAAATGTTGTAAGTTTGGAGAAACCAGATCAATTTTATTAAAGTATCGCTCTCGTATTTCTATATGACATAAACTCATTTGGAAAGCTGGAATACGGGAGCGATGTTGAGCTATCCATCTTTCTACTTTCAATTTTGCGAGATGGAAAGCTCGAACACGGGAGCGATGTAGAGCTTTCCATCTTTCTACTTTCAATTTTGCAAGATGAAAAGCTGAATTGTCAAGTGTTACACGGACCAAATAACCCTCGTTGTCATTCAAACATGCGCAAATCCAGGTCAGTGACGTCACATCGCCCCTTCGCTCCATCGCCCCTTCGCTCCATCGCCCCTTCGCTCCATCGCCCCTTCGCTCCATCGCCCCTTCGCTCCATCGCCCCTTCGCTCCATCGCCCCTTCGCCCCATCGCCCCTTCGCTCCATCGCTCCATCGCCCCTTCGCGCCTTCGCTCCATCGCGCCTTCGCCCCTTCGCCCCTTCGCCCCTTCGCCTTCCGGTTTCGCATTCAGACATGCGCAAATCCAAGTCTAGTGACGTATTACATCGCCCCTTCGCTCCATCGCCCCTTCGCTCCATCGCGCCTTCGCTCCATCGCTCCATCGCCCCTTCCTTCGCTCCATCGCTCCATCGCCCCTTCGCCCCTTCGCCCCTTCGCATAGCCCCTTCGCCCCTTCGCATAGCCCCTTCGTCCCTTCGCATAGCCCCTTCGCCCCTTCGCATAGCCCCTTCGCCCCTTCGCATAGCCGCTATTTTTGCATCGCATCGCGCCTTCGCCCCTTCGCATCGCGCCTTCGCCCCTTCGCATCGCGCCTTCGCCCCTTCGCATAGCCCCTTCGCCCCTTCGCATAGCCCCTTCGCCCCTTCGCATGCCACAAAATAAACGCACGCAGCGATGGACCCTATCGGCCATCATAATGATGATACGGCGTTCACCATTATCAACGATAATGAATCTGAACTCAATAACGACATAAGGCACACATTCACAGCAAAACGAGAGTCGTGGGTATGGCAAGCAAGAGTGCTTTTTAATCAAGAATTTTCGGTATAGGAAATTCTATTTCCGATATCGGAAGTGAAATTTCCGATATAGGAATTAAAATTTCCGATATCGGAAATTCATGTCCTTCAATTTCCGATATCGGAAATTGAATTCGCGATACCGGAAATTCAATTTCCGATATCGGAAATTACAATTTCCGATATTGGAAGTTGAATTTCCGATATCGAGGATTGCAATTTTCGATATCGGAAATTCAGAGACAATTCCCGATATCGAAAATTCAATTCCCGATATCGAAAATGCAATTTCCAATATCGAAAATGCAATTTCCGATATCGGAAATTGTCACTGAATTTCCAATATCGAAAATTTTGGGTTCCGATATCGTAAATTTTGTTGAGGCACGGTCCAAACGATTACTCCCCACAACGGAAGCATGCGGGTGAGTGAAAAATGCGCCAATCTCCCCTGCCGCCACGCTAGAAAACATCAGAGCTGTGGGTATTTGCCATGTTATTTGCCGCCATCTTGGAGCATTACACAATGTTCAGAGGCTAAGGGAGGGAACAGTTTTCGTAAAGCTTCCAGAGCTTTCATTTTCGATATTCAGTGACGATTTCCGATTTGGGAAATTCTATTTTCGATATCGGAAATTGAATTCCTGATATGGGAAATGCTATTTCTGATATCGGAAATTGTCACTGAATTTTCTATCGGGAATTCAATTTCCGATATCGGAAATTCGGAATAAAATGCACTTTAACTGTACACACTTGGGGGTTATATCTCCAAGACTACTTACCCGAGCGATGATGTCAATTTTATCCCTCCACCCACACCTTCATTTACACATAGGAATCGACAGAGGAGCGATACTGCATACCGAGCCGAGGCGGCACATCAAGCCATGAAAGCCGCCGATGCTCGTCCACTCACTGACCCTTTATCCACCTGAAGGTCGAACCGTGAGATGGACCATTCACCATCTTAGAAAATGAAAAGGGGAAAATACCTAGAATTCGGCGCTATCGGCTGGAACAAACTGGTGGATAAATTCGATGACATACGGAGACGCGACTTCACTTCCACGGTGATGTGTTTGCCAGCTTTAAACAATACCGATAGCAGCAAGTTCCAGGTATTTTTCCCCTTTTCATTTTCCAGGATGATGAATGGTCCATCTTACGGTTCGAACTTCAGGTGGATAAAAAGGGCCAGTGAGTGGACGAGCATCGGCGGCTTTCATGGTTTGATGTGCGGCCTCGACTCGGTGTGCAGTATCGCTCCTCTGTCGATTCCCATGTGTATATGAAGATATGGGTGGATCAGGGGTTAAATTGTAATCATCGCTCTGGTACGTAGTCTTGGAGATATAACCCGCACGTATGGCAAGCCAAAGTGCTTTTTATTCCGAATTTCCGATATCGGAAATTCAATTTCCGATATCGGAAATTTGAATTTCCCATATCGGAAATTCAGTGACAATTTCCGATGTCAGAAATAAAATTTTCCATATCGGGCTATAGTCACACCAGCTAGTTTATTCACCGAGATGAATACCATTACTACAGATGGAGCCCTATCTTTCGGAATAAACCCAGCACAAGTCCATGATAGTAGTATATAAAGGACGGCACAGGCCTTATTGACCTACTTTTTTGTTCCCCCCCGGGTAAAATTTGAGGCGGAACTGGGGCGGGGTTTCCCAGTGGGGGTTTCCCATGACGATCACGTGATCATTTGTTTTGGAGCTAGGGGAGCCCCTAATGGTGCAATGGGATCGAGTGAGGTATCAAAGTGAAGCATTCGTGAAGAGGTATCTAATGGGCTGGGTGTGGGATTGAAATATCGGCATTCTATGACTGTTCTAAGGGTACAAAATGGCGGCTGGTACAAAATGGCGGCTGGTACAAAATGGCGGCGTGTGGGACAAAATGGCGGCGTGTGGGGTTGAAATATCGGCGTGTGGGTACAAAATGGCGGCGTGTGGGTACAAAATGGCGGCTGGTACAAAACGGCGGCGTGTGGGTACAAATGGCGGCTGGTACAAAATGGCGGCGTGTGGGTACAAAATGGCGGCGTGTGGGTACAAAATGGCGGCTGGAGTTGTATGAAAATAGCTGTTTTGGAGCTAGGGGAGCCACTAATGGGCCGATGGAGTTCTATGAGGTATCAAAGTGAAGCCTATGGGAAGGGGCATCCAGTCATGGGTGGGTGCATGTAAATTTTTTTCTGAAAAAAAGACAAAAAAAAACGGAAAACGGACTTTATCGAAAAATCCGGAAAAATGCCTATATGGGGTATGGGGGATATATAGGTCGCCGGGCTTAACGGGGCTTGCCTATCAATAGAGTTATCTCCCCCTAGTTCCAGGGTGGGTGTATGTAAAATTTTCCCTGAAAAAATACGGAACACGGACTTTATCCTAAATTACGTGAAAATGCTTATATGGGGTATGGGGGGTATAGGACCATCCTGGGAAACCTACTTCTCGACATTTGCAGTATAGGTTGTGGGGTCTTGTTTTCTTAGTCTCGTCAAGACAAACATGATAGGAAGAGCGAATCGGTGAAATTTTTGAAAAAGTACGATATAGCCCCATATAGTCCCATACTGGGGTATAGGATCAATGTTTGTCCCCCTGGGAAACCTACTTCTATACATTTGCGGTAGGGTTGTTTGGATTTGTTTTTCACGTCTCGTCAAGACAAACATGATAGGAAGTGTCCCGGAGCGAATCGGTGAAATTTTTGAAAAAGTACGATATAGACCCATATAGTCCCATACTGGGGGTATAGGATCAATGTTTGTCCCCCTGGGAAACCTACTTCTATACATTTGCGGTAGGGTTGTTTGGATTTGTTTTCACGTCTCGTCATTTAGAACACGATAGGAAGTGTCCCGGAGCAAAACGGTGAAATTTTTGAAAAAAGTCACCGAGGCCTGGGTAGGCCCATAGGCCTATACTGCATGGCTATGGGTGTATAGGTCCATACGGGGTGGACATGTTGGAGTCTAGGTGAGTCCCTGATGGTCCAAATGGGGTCGAGTGAGGTCTTATTTTGAAGCTCTCGTGGAGGAGCACTTGACTACACTAATGGTTCGTCCGTTGTCAATAGTCTGCGCATGCGCAGCCTGGCCGTAGTATAGAAAGCAGACATTTTTGGGTGTGTTTGGGTTAGAGATGGGCTATTCACGGTTCGAATGGGTCTTGTGAGGTATCCATGTGAAGCCTATGTGAGGGAACCTCTGATGGCGTGGGTGTGAGGTTGAAATATCGTCATTCTGCGCAAGCGCAGCCTGGCCGTAGTATGCAAATAGACGTTTTGGGGGTCTAGCCGGGCCCCTCATGGGCCTATTGGGTCGAGTGAGCTATCCATGTGAAGCCAAGGTGAGGGGGCTAGACTAGGGTGTCGTTTCCATTCTGCTGCGCGGGTCACGTGGCTTGTGACAGTGACGTCAAGCTCAACGCTTCAACGCCCTGGTGAATTAGCCCAAAAGCTCTGATTTTCATGGAATTGTCATTAATTCATTGGAAATGCAGTGACGCCCGTCAACGCTCGTAGTTACGCCTTAACGCTCTAGCATAGCGCCTTGACGCCATGATATAGACCGGAGAGAGAAAAGAACAACAACAAGGATGACACATGAGAGAACAACAACAACAACAAGTTTTTTTCATATAGTTTATTTTCCCCTCCATCATAACATACCCACGCTGGGGAAGCCGCGTTGGTTATGTTTACAATTCAAGAAAGACTCTTGTCCAATCAGAGACCGCCATTTGCATCTGTCCTATTCGTTCCTGTCCGTTAGATGTTTTCTTGTCCAATCAGAAGTCGCCATTTCAGAGAGTTCCTTCTTCGGCCATGTTCATTCTGAACCGTTTATTCTAATCATCGTCGGATAGGCCTGGATATTCTTCGGGCAGCATGTCCTGAAACAGTTGTTTGCGCATTCTGATCGCATTTTCCAGGGCCTCTGTGGGTGGTAGCCCCATAGCCTCTTCCAAGTGACGCTTGGTCTTCATGATGGACCTGTGCGTGGGGTCCCCTTTCATTTGAAGCGGTAGTAAGGTATACTGTTCATAGATCGCCATGGCGGTTTTCCTGATGCGGGGGCGCACTTGGGTGTACGTCTGTTGTAAATTATCCTCTCCGGCGTCCTCGATCGCTTCACCGTGAGTATTGATAGCTGCTGTCACAATACGATCCCAGAAGGTAGGTTCTGCCTTACTTTCCTGGGATGTAGGCTGACTCTCTGAGGTCATGCTCTCCATATCAGTAGATATACTGTCAGCAAACTTGGATTCGGTATCAGTCGATGCACTCTCATCAATCCCTGTATCAGTATCTGCATCAACGGGCTCATCGGCGTCTTCAGGCCCATGTATATTTTTCTGGTGTCGCATCATATCGTAATGTCTGGTGAACGTGCGTTCACACTCAGAACAAGTATAAGCCCTGTTGACGGTTGAACGTCGACTGTGCGTGTTTTGGGAATACGCTCGCTTTTATAGACAGTAACGGTCATCAACGCTTAGCTCAACGCTTCAACGCCCTGATGAATTAGCTCAGAAGCTCTGATTTCATGGAATTGACATCAATTCATCGAAATGCAGTGACGCCCGTCAACGCCCGTCGTTACGCCTTAACGCTCGTCTCAACGCTTTAACACACTTTCTTAACGCTTTAGCGACGTTTAATGATGCGTTCGAACAAATGTTTCTTTTGTGCTATTGCTCTGACATACGCCGCTTTCCAGTTCATGCCCGAGGTTTTCAACATCCACGCTGTTCTTTCAATTTCCATATGGACTGGGTCCTTATCCAACAATTTCATATGGGTCAGTAAGTCGACATACTGCTGACGTAAAGCCCGTCGTAATCTGGGTGCCAATCTGTTATGGGCTAAAATTGCAGCTTCCTCTTTCGAATACCCTTTGCGTTGAAACTTGTTTCCTGTGGCCTCCAAAATCTCGCCCATTTCGGCGTCCATACTTTCTTTGAACAAATCCTTCCATAGCCTCGAGTTCACATTATGTTCTTCAACCTCGGGTTGGGCCTTCATGGGTGATATTCCGGGATTGGTGATATGAAGAAGGCCCGCTGTACGGGGGTGGGTTGCTGCTTCACCAAATGTGGACTCGGTGGATGGTGTAGGGGCTGTGGTGATCCCTCGCCGGGTAGCAGGTGGGTCGTCAGCCGGCGATCTTCCGGGGTATGGGCTTTTAAATCTACGAACAGGTAGCCGTACGGACGACTTGTCGCTTCTTGAAACGCCTGCATGAAATGGTCGATGTTCTGAGGATAAATTCGACTACCAAACACACGAATTTGTGCTCTGTCGATGGGGTTGGAGAACAACACAACGTATTGGCAGTTCAAGGCAATATCTCTGGACGCCTTCCCTTGAGGAAAGAGATTCTGTGTCAGATAGATGACGGACAGATTGCGATGATGGGACCCTTTGGTGAATAGGTCGGCGATTTTCGAATTGTCCTTGGCCGCACTCATCAGATCATCTAGCACTACCACGTTGGTCTGCTCGGGGTCAAAGTAATACGGTTCGTCTATGTCATGAGGAATCCCTGGGACGAAACTCACATTCTGTAATCGCGTAGTTTCGTAGGCGGGATGCCATTGGCTATAACACCAAACAACACGTGTCGGAGCTGGGGTTGCAACACCTTCCTCTAAGAACTTCATTACCCAGGACATCTTTCCACATGCCGTAGGGCCGCTCACCGTCATCGTGTAGGGATGCTCTACTGCACTTGCTGGACCTATAGCGGGACTCGGTGGTGTCTCTTGGTTGTGTTTGCCTTGAATGTGCCTGAGCATACTATCGCGACGAGAGAAGGTTCTCTGACAGAACGTACACGTACACGACATGTTGATCTGTCGATCAATACATAAGGACTGATGAGGGACACATGTTCATTCATGTACAGACACCACCACCACACACTACCACACACACACACACACACACTCCTACACACACACACACACACACCACCACCACCACCACCACCACCACCGCCACCACCGGGCGTTGACGGGCGTCAACGCCCGGTGGTGGTGGTGGTGGGAACTTCCGTGTGGCAGAGCTCTGGGATCGGAGCTCTTGGAGCTCAAAGCCTGTGGAGCTCAGATCTCGGAAGTGACATTTGCATACGACCTCTGTGAGGTCACTTCCGCTTCCGTTCACGTGACCGGAACTCACCTTTGACCCCGGCGCGCAAAGGTGTAAAGGTTTCCACGCCCGTCAACGCCCGGTGGTGGCGGTGGTGGTGCTGGTGGTGTGTGTGTGTGTGTGTAGGAGTGTGTGTGTGTGTGTGGTAGTGTGTGGTGGTGGTGTCTGTACATATAAGAATGAACATGTGTCCCTCATCAGTCCTTATGTATTGGTCGACAGATCAACATGTCGTGTACGTGTACGTTCTGTCAGAGAACCTTCTCTCGTCGCGATAGTATGCTCAGGCACATTCAAGGCAAACACAACCAAGAGACACCACCGAGTCCCGCTATAGGTCCAGCAAGTGCAGTAGAGCATCCCTACACGATGACGGTGAGCGGCCCTACGGCATGTGGAAAGATGTCCTGGGTAATGAAGTTCTTAGAGGAAGGTGTTGCAACCCCAGCTCCGACACGTGTTGTTTGGTGTTATAGCCAATGGCATCCCGCCTACGAAACTACGCGATTACAGAATGTGAGTTTCGTCCCAGGGATTCCTCATGACATAGACGAACCGTATTACTTTGACCCCGAGCAGACCAACGTGGTAGTGCTAGATGATCTGATGAGTGCGGCCAAGGACAATTCGAAAATCGCCGACCTATTCACCAAAGGGTCCCATCATCGCAATCTGTCCGTCATCTATTTGACCCAGAATCTCTTTCCTCAAGGGAAGGAGTCCAGAGATATTGCCTTGAACTGCCAATACTTTGTGTTGTTCTCCAACCCCATCGACAGAGCACAAAATCGTGTGTTTGGTAGTCGAATTTATCCTCAGAACATCGACCATTTCATGCAGGCGTTTCAAGAAGCGACAAGTCGTCCGTACGGCTACCTGTTCGTAGATTTAAAAGCCCATACCCCGAAGATCGCCGGCTGACGACCCACCTGCTACCCGGCGAGGGATCACCACAGCCCCTACACCATCAACCGAGTCCACAGTTGGTGAAGCAGCAACCCACCCCGGTACAGCGGGCCTTCTTCATATCACCAGTCCCGGAATATCACCCAACCGTGAAGGCCCAACCCGAGGTTGAAGAACATAATGTGAACTCGAGGCTATGGAAGGATTTGTTCAAAGAAAGTATGGACGCCGAGATGGGCGAGATTTTGGAGGCCACAGGAAACAAGTTTCAACGCAAAGGGTATTCGAAAGAGGAAGCTGCAATTTTAGCCCATAACAGATTGGCACCCAGACTACGACGGGCTTTACGTCAGCGGTATGCCGACTTATTGACCCATATGAAATTGTTGGATAAGGACCCAGTCCATATGGAAATTGAAAGAACAGCGTCGATGTTGAAAACCTCGGGCATGAACTGGAAGGCGGCGTATGTCAGAGCAATAGCACAAAAGAAACATTTGTTCGAACGCATCATTAAACGTCGTTAAAGCGTTAAGAAAATGTCTTAAAGCGTTGAGACGAGCGTTAAGGCGCAACGCCGGGCGTTGACGGGCGTCACTGCATTTCGATGAATTGATGTCAATTCCATGAAATCAGAGCTTCTGAGCTAATTCACCAGGGCGTTGAAGCGTTGAGCTAAACGTTGATGACCGTTACTGTCTATAAAAGCGAGCGTATTCCCAAAACACGCACAGTCGACGTTCAACCGTCAACATGGCTTATACTTGTTCTGAGTGTGAACGCACGTTCACCAGACATTACGATATGATGCGACACCAGAAAAATATACATGGGCCTCAAGACGCCGATGAGCCCGTTGAGGCAGATACTGATACAGAGATTGATGAGAGTGCATCGACTGATACCGAATCCAAGATTGCTGACAGTATATCTACTGATATGGAGAGCTTGACCTCAGAGAATCAGCCTACATCCCAGGAAAGTGAGGCAGAACCTACCTTCTGGGATCGTATTGTGACAGCAGCTATCAATACTCACGCTGAAGCGATCGAGGACGCCGGAGAGGATAATTTACAACAGACGTACACCCAAATGCGCCCTCGCATCAGGAAAACAACCATGGCGATCTATGAACAGTATACCTTACTACCGCTTCAAATGAAAGGGGACCCCACGCACAGGTCCATCATGAAGACCAAGCGTCACTTGGAAGAGGCTATGGGGCTACCACCCACAGAGGCCCTGGAAAATGCGATCAGAATGCGCAAACAACTGTTTCAGCACATGCTGCCCGAAGAATATCCAGGCCTGTCCGACGATGATTAGAATAAACGGTTCAGAATGAACATGACCGAAGAAGGAACTCTCTGAAATGGCGACTTCTGATTGGACAAGAATACATCTAACGGACAGGAACGAATAGGACAGATGCAAATGGCGGTCTCTGATTGGACAAGAGTCTTTCTTGAATTGTAAACATACCCAACGCGGCTCTCCCAGCGTGGGTATGTTATGATGGAGGGGAAAATAAACTATATGAAAAAAAACTTGTTGTTGTTGTTGTTCTCTCATGTGTCATCCTTGTTGTTGTTCTTTTCTCTCTCCGGTCTATATCATGGCGTCAAGGCGCTATGCTAGAGCGTTAAGGCGTAACTACGAGCGTTGACGGGCGTCACTGCTTTTCCAATGAATTAATGACAATTCCATGAAAATCAGAGCTTTTGGGCTAATTCACCAGGGCGTTGAAGCGTTGAGCTTGACGTCACTGTCACAACCCACGTGACCTGCGCAGCAGAATGGAAACGACACCCTAGTCTAGCCCCTTCACCTAGGCTTCACATGGATAGCTCACTCGACCCAATAGGCCCATGAGGGGCTCGGCTAGACCCCCAAAACGTCTATTTCCATATTACGGCCAGGCTGCGCTTGCGCAGAATGACGATATTTCAACCTCACACCCACGCCATCAGAGGTTCCCTCACATAGGCTTCACATGGATACCTCACAAGACCCATTCGAACCGTGAATAGCCCATCTCTAACCCAAACACACCCAAAAATGTCTGCTTTCTATAATACGACCAGGCTGCGCATGCACAGACTATTGACAACGGACGAACCATTAGTGCAGTCAAGTGCTCCTCCACGAGAGCTTCAAAAATAAGACCTCACTCGACCCCATTGGACCATTAGGGACTCACCTAGACTCCAACATGTCCACCCCGTATGGATCTATACACCCATAGCCATGCAGTATAGGCCTATGGGCCTACCCAGGCCTCGGTGACTTTTTTCAAAAATTTCACCGTTTTGCTCCGGGACACTTCCTACCGTGTTCTAAATGACGAGACGTGAAAAACAAATCCAAACAACTCTACCGCAAATGTATAGAAGTAGGTTTCTCAGGGGGACAAACATTGACCCTATACCCCCAGTATGGGACTATATGGGGCTATATCGTACTTTTTCAAAAATTTCACCGATTCGCTCCGGGACACTTCCTATCATGTTTGTCTTGACGAGACTAAGAAAACGAGACCGCACAACCTATACCGCAAATGTCGAGAAGTAGGTTTCCCAGGATGGTCCTATAGGCATTTTCACGTAATTTCGGATAAAGTCCGTGTTCCGTATTTTTTCAGGAAAAATGTTACATACACCCACCCTGGAACTAGGGGGAGATAACTCTATTGATAGGCAAGCCCCGTTAAGCCTGGCGACCTATATCTCCCCCATACCCCATATAGGCATTTTCCCGGATTTTTCGATAAAGTCCGTTTTCCGTTTTTTTTTTTCAGGAAATTTTTTACATGCACCTACCCATGACTGGATGCCCCTTCACATAGGCTTCACTTTTATACCTCATAGAACTCCATCGGCCCATTAGTGGCTCCCCTAGCTCCAAAACGGCTATTTTCATACAACTCCAGCCGCCATTTTGTACCCACACGCCGCCATTTTGTACCAGCCGTCATTTTGTACCCACACGCCGCCGTTTTGTACCAGCCGCCATTTTGCACCCACAAAACAGTCATAGAATGCCGATATTTCAATCCCACACCCAGCCCATTAGATGCCCCTTCTCGAATGCTTCACTTTGATACCTCACTCGATCCCATTGGACCATTAGGAGCTCCCCTAGCTGCAAAACAAATGATCACGTGATCGTGATGGTAAACCCCCACTGGGAAACCCCGCCCCAGTTCCGCCTCAAATTTTACCCGGGGGAACAAAAAAGTAGGTCAATAAGGCCTGTGCCGTCCTTTAGATACTACTCATGATGATACGGCGTTCACCATTATCGATGATAATGAAGCTGCACTCAATATTACGACAGAGGCACACCTACACAGTAAAGCGAGAGTCGTGGGTATGGCAAGCCAAAGTTCTTTTTATTCAAGAATTTCCGATATCGGAAATTCATGTCCTTCAATTTCCGATATCGGTAATTGCAATTCCGATATCGGAAATTTCAATTCCCATATCGGAAATAGAGTGAAAGCTCTTGGAGCTTTACGAAAACTGTTCCCTCCCTTAGCCTCTCTCTGAACATTGTGTAATGCTCCAAGATGGCGGCAAATAACATGGCAAATACCCACAACTGTCACGGCGGCAGGTGAGATTGGCTTTTCACTCACGCGCATGCTTCTGTTGTGGGGAGTAATCGTTTGGACCGTACCTCAAGAAAGCAACCCAAAATTTCCGATATCGGAAATTCAGTGATAATTTCCGATATTGGAAATTGGATTTCCGATATCGGGAATTAATTTCCGATATGGGGAATTGTCTTATATAAAAAGCACTTTGGCTTGCCATACCCACGACTCTCGCTATGTCGTTATTGAGTTCATATTTATTATCTTTGATAATGGTGAACGCCGTATCATCATGGACTTCTGCTGGACTTAGTCCGAAAGATAGGGCTTTATCTCTGGTAATGGTGCCCATCTCGGTGAGTAAACTAGCTGGTGTGACCAGCGTAATCGGTTTGGTAGTGGGGTTGGACAAAAGACCTAAAACCGCTCGATTTTATAGCTCGAGAGGAGAGAAAGCTATGTGGATTACAAGCGTCTGGTCCGTCTTTCAAAATTCAGCCGTCGTCCTTTAAAGAATATCCGCGTCCATAATCCAATGACCTATTCCATATTCCATATAACAGTGCTAGCACCAAATTCAAAAAGACAATCATAGTATACATAAACATAGGCCAGTTTTCCTGCAAGAGAGAAGCGGTCAACAGTTTTCAATGATGCCGGCAAGACATCATGATGTTTTAAAAGTATCAAATCCGTATCGCTGATCAGTATTCTTAACCATAATATTCGTCGTAAAGTCGTCATCTAGAGAATGATGTATCTCAGTCAAGCTTTGATTGTGATTGTTCATATAAGCATAATGAGGATCTCGAAGAACATGGGTTCATACGGCCACTAGCCCCGGGTTAAGCGGAATTAGACATAAGTTACGAAACGTAACGCCATAGATCTTGCACACTACGCTCGAATTTTGCTATCATCATGCGATATGCATCGCCAAATTTGAGAAACATTGAGTGGAGACGCTTGGTGGTATAGCCCTGTTTTATAAGTTTCTGCAACAATGTTTTGTGACGTTGATTAAAATCGTCACATTTATCACAGGATTTAGCAAATGCTACTAGGCGAGATATGCATACGCCATATGCAGGTCCCACTGGAATATTACTGTCCAGAAAGGAATAGTTTACGATGTAGTAATTGTAATCATCCCTTTTATCACAAAGTCGACGAGAGAGAAGGCCCGCTTCATTTTTATAGAGATATGTCTAAATATGATGCGCCTGTAGGACTATCTGTAGTTTCCTTCGAACCCATTAAAGGTGGATATATATCCTTCACTGCGTCATTTATATAGCGATTATCCACAGCGAGAAGATCGTCTATATAGCATTTGGTGAATGACAAAGAATGAGTTTGGAATGGATCCGTTTTTGAAAGCGCCTGCAGATAGTCAAATCCATAAGAGAACAGATATAGGTCAGCCAAAAGGGGTGCACAATCAGTACCCATTGGAATACCTATATACTTTTGATATATTGTGTTGCTAAATTTCACATTGATATTTTTAATGATGGTGTTTTTTGCATGGTGTATAGATAAGTTCGACGATTTACAATCACAACTATAGCCTCCCGACGCGTATAAGTTCCAGGCAAACTCCTTGACAGCATTAGAGTAATTGAATGTTTAGGTGGCTATAAATTTAGTATACTTATATGAAATGGAAGGAGGTTCTGTGAACTTAAAATAGTTTGGTACAGCGTGGCGTACCTCTGGATCATTCACGATTCGAGGAAAATTAATAATGTCCAATCCTTTATCTAAGTAGTAGAGTTTCAAGAAAAGCCGATCTTGGGTATTTTCGATTATGGTCACTGGACGACACAACCGAAAATTCGCTATATCTTATCAATGACGTTAGGATATAATTGTCTAGCACGGGAATTGGACGATTCTTTATATGTCAATCAACCTACATCTCACCTCAGGTTGACTACTTACGCTAGAGACGAGAATCATCCCAAACTCATTCACATTATGTACATCTCAAATGAACCCCAACTTCTATACTGACAGTGTCATGAACCCCCACCCGTCAGTCATCCTACTCTGAATCCTTGGCACTCCATGACCCCAGATCCCGCTGTTGTTCTCTAACACAACACAGACTGAATAAGGGTGTTACTTAGTAACACTACAAAAGGTCTGCATCTATGTATGAGTGATGTGTGTGGCGCTATGGGTGAGTGAGTTCTGTATAGCAACGTATGCTAAATGGGTGTCAGCCTACTGATGTACGTAAGGAAGTTACGTCATTGCCGGAAGTGACGTCATCGCACGCATGCATACGTGCGTTGTGGCCCACACCCTGGTATAACATGTACGGCTATGACGGTATGGCTCTAAACTTCTAAAGTGACGTCATGCCGGAGGTGACGCCATTGCCGGAAGTGACTCCATTGCACGCATGCACACGTGTCTGATGGTACACTCTGTAACCTATAACCCATAGGGCATAGGGTACACCAGGGTGAGTACGGCTTATAGCGTTGGACACACCGGTTCTCGTCAGATCACCGAAGTTAAGCAACGTTAAGCCCGGTCAACACTTAGATGGGTGACCGGGTGCTGTACTGGCTGGGCTGATCAGTGTCCAGACTGTGAGCACTCTCATGTTCTGGGACATGTAGGCACCGTCGTGATATGACTAACAAGGTTGAAAACGACGTAAACCCTACTACTCACTCACTCACCCTTCCACCAGGGTGTGGGTGTACCAACAGACACGTGTTCAGGCTAGCGGCGACGACAATTCCGGTGATGACGTCACTTTAGGTGATGACGTCCCTTCCAGCATGACGTCACTCCCGTCGATGGACGGGAAATTAAGAGCCATACCTTCATGGCCGTATATGTTATACCAGGATGTGGGTATACCACCAGGCACATGCGCAATCGTGTGATGACGTCGCTTCCGGCGACGTCCTCACTTCCGTCGATGGCACTTCCTTACATACCTTACTCGGACAATAATTTGCCGATACACATTCAGAACACGTAACTGTACAGAACTTACTCGCCCATAGCGTCACAGACATCACTCATACATAGCTGTGTAGCTTTTCTAGGATGATGAATGGTCCATCTTTTGTTCGACCTCCAGGTGGATTATAAGGGTCAGTGAGTGGACGAGCATCAGCGGCTCTCATGGCTTGATGTGCGGCCTCGGCTCGGTGTGCCGTATCATCGTGGACTTTTGGGCTTATTCCGAAAGATAGGACTCCATCTGTAGTAATGGTATTCATCTCGGTGAGTAAGCTAGCTGGTGTAAGTAGCGTGATCGGTTTGGTAGTGGAGTTGGAAAAAAGATCTAAGACCGCTCGATTAAAAAGCGCCACAGGAGAGAAAACTATGTGGAGTCCAATGATCAATGACGTTAGGATATAATTGTCTAGCACTGAGATTTTTACGATTCTTCATATGTCAATCAACCCATTGCCGGATGTGACGTCATCGCACGCATGCGCACGTGCGTGGTGGAACACCGGCTATGACGGTATGACTCTTAGCTTCCCGCCCGCCGTCGGAAGTGACGTCATGCCGAGGTGACGCCTTCACCGGAAGTAATTCCATTGCACGCATGCCCGCGTTTCTGATGGTACACCCTGTACACTATAGCCCATAGAGCATAGGGTACATCATGGTGTGGGTGTACCAACAGGCACGTGTGCATGCTTGCGGTGACGTCACTTCCGTTGAAGACGTCCCTTTCGTTGATGACGTCACTTCCGGCATGGCGTCAGTAGTAGTATAAGCGTATATTGACTCGCACATTGACGAGTGCGCAGGTGTTTCTGCGCAGATGACGTCACTTCCGGTTCAGCGTGGTTCGGGCATGTTCGGGCGTGTTCGGGCATGTTCGGGTTGTCGGCCATGTTGTAAAGCAAGATGGCGGGTGTCGGCCATGTTGTAAAGCAAGATGGCGGCTGGCGGCGTGGTTCGGGCATGTTCGGGCATGTTCGTGTTGTCGGTGCTGTTGTAAAGCAAGATGGCGGCTGTCGGCCATGTTGTAAAGCAAGATGGCGGCGTGGTTCGGGCATGTTCGGGCATGTTCGGGCAAAAAAAAAGTTCCGGCAAAAAAAAAAAAAAAATGTATTCATGCGCGGTGATGCGGTTTGGCCGTGGTTTTGGCGGTGATTCGGTCTCGGGAAAAAGCTTCCGCGGAGAAAAAGTAGTCCCTAGATAAAATGGTCCGATGGGGTCGAGTGAGGTATCAAAGTGAAGGTTAGGTGAAGGAGCATCTAATGGGCTGGGTGTGGGGTTGAAATATCGTCATTCTGCGCATGCGCGGCGGCCGAAGGGTATGAAAATAGCCTTTTTGGAGCTAGGGGAGCCCCTAAGGGTCCGATGGGGTCGAGTGAGGTATCAAATTGAAGGTTAGGTGAAGGGGCATCTGATGGGCTGGGCGCGGGGTTGAACTGGTCTCGTCCAATCAGAAGCGAGTATTTCAAATCCGTCCCAGAGTTCTCGTCCAATCAGAAGCGAGTATTTTGACCCGGTGCATTATGGGACATATCCAAGATGGCGGCACGTATGTTCAAGATGGCGGCACATCCGGTGTCGAAAACTGGCCATTTTGTCGGATGTGGTCATTTAGTGTCGAAAACTGGACCCTGTATGACGTCACTTCCGGGTTTTTCACTAAAAACTACATCCAAACATAGAAGAGTTCCTAATGTTTCCTCTTAGACGTCCGTATGTTCAATCGCCGGTGGGTTTTCCCGCCCCGCCCCAGCGCCCCGCAGCGCGAGCGCGCGCGCGAGTTCTCCGGAAGTGCGCGTCATCCCCGGCAGTGCGCGCGCGGACGCGGGTCAAAAGGTCAAAGGGTCACCTCCAGGTCAGACGGTCCAATGTCCAATGAGACAATGTTGCGGCATCGCTATAGTCAGAGCTTGAGCACAATAAAAAATTCTAGATTCTAGGGGGATTCTAGATGAACCTGGGAAAGATGGGCAGTTCCATTTGGACCAATCAGCGGTCGAGAAAAAGAGCCAATCAGCGGTCGAGAAAAAGAACCAATCAGCGATCGAACAATCGTAGCGAAAGTGGCCATTTTCGGGCAGTACATGAAGGTATTTGGGGTCGAGATGGTGCGGTAGGAATATCATTCTGCGAATGCGCAGACGCAATGCGGAGCTCTCGTCCAATCAGAAGCGAGTATTTCAAATCCGTCACAGAGCTCTCAGCCAATCAGAAGCGAGTATTTTGACCCGGTGCATTATGGGCCATATCCAAGATGGCGGCACGTATGTTCAAGATGGCGGCACATCCGGTGTCGAAAACTGGCCATTTCGTCGGGATGTAGTCACCTAGTGTCGAAAACTGGTCCTTGTATGGGTCCTGCTAGACGTTTTGACGCCATGATATAGACCGGAGAGAGAGAGAAAACAACAACAACAAGGATGACACATGAGGGAACAACAACAACAACAAGTTTTTTTTTCATATAGTTTATTTTCCTCTCCATCATAACATACCCACGCTGGGGGAGCCGAGTTGGGTATGTTTACAATTCAAGAAAGACTCTTGTCCAATCAGAGACCGCCATTTGCATCTGTGCTATTCGTTCCTGTCCGTTAGATGTATTCTTGTCCAATCAGAAGTCGCCATTTCAGAGAGTTCCTTCTTCGGTCATGTTCATTCTGAACCGTTTATTCTAATCATCGTCGGCCAGGCCTGGATATTCTTCGGGCAGCATGTCCTGAAACAGTTGTTTGCGCATTCTGATCGCATTTTCCAGGGCCTCGGTGGGTGGTAAACCCATATCCTCTTCCAAGTGACGCTTGGTCTTCATGATGGACCTGTGCGTGGGGTCCCCTTTCATTTCAAGCGGTAGTAAGGTATACTGTTCATAGATCGCCATGGCTGTTTTCCTGATGCGGGGGCGCATTTGGGTGTACGTCTGTTGTAAATTATCCTCTCCGGCGTCCTCGATCGCTTCAGCGTGAGTATTGATAGCTGCTGTCACAATACGATCCCAGAAGGTAGGTTCTGCCTCACTTTCCTGGGATGAAGGCTGATTCTCTGAGGTCAAGCTCTCCATATCAGTAGATAGACTGTCAGCCATCTTGGATTCGGTATCAGTCGATGCACTCTCATCAATCTCTGTATCAGTATCTGCCTCAACGGGCTCCTCGGCGTCTTCAGTCCCATGTATATTTTTCTGGTGTCGCATCATATCGTAATGTCTGGTGAACGTGCGTTCACACTCAGAACAAGTATAAGCCATGTTGACGGTTGAACGTCGACTGTGCATGTTTTGGGAATACGCTCGCTTTTATGGACAGTAACGCCCATCAACGCTTAGCTCAACGCTTCAACGCCCTGGTGAATTAGCTCAGAAGCTCTGATTTCATGGAATTGACACCAATTCATCGAAATGCAGTGACGCCCGTCAACGCCCGTCGTTACGCCTTAACGCTCGTCTCAACGCTTTAACACACTTTCTTAATGCTTTAACGTTGTTTAATGATGCGTTCGAACAAATGTTTCTTTTGTGCTATTGCTCTGACATACGCCGCTTTCCAGTTCATGCCCGAGGTTTTCAACATCGACGCTGTTCTTTCAATTTCCATATGGACTGGGTCCTTATCCAACAATTTCATATGGGTCAGTAAGTCGACATACTGCTGACGTAAAGCCCGTCGTAGTCTGGGTGCCAATCTGTTATGGGCTAAAATTGCAGCTTCCTCTTTCGAATACCCTTTGCGTTGAAACTTGTTTCCTGTGGCCTCCAACATCCCGCCCATCTCGGCGTCCATACTTTCTTTGAACAAATCCTTCCATAGCCTCGAGTTCACATTATGTTCTTCAACCTCGGGTTGGGCCTTCACGGTTGGGTGATATTCCAGGACTGATGGTATGAAGCGGGCCCGCTGTATGGGGGTGGGCTTCTGCTGCTGCTCTGCCAGGAGTGCACTCGGCGGATGGTGTAGGGGTATAGGCCGTTGTGGTGATTCCTCGCCGGGTAACAGGTGGGTCGTCAGCCGACGATCTTCGGGGGTATGGGCTTTTAAATCTACGAACAGGTAGCCGTACGGACGAATTGTCGCTTCTTGAAACGCCCACATAAAATGGTCAATGTTCTGAGGATAAATTCGACTACCAAACACACGGATTTGTGCTCTATCAATGGGATTGGAGAACAACACAAAGTATTGGCAGTTCAAGGCAATATCTCTGGACGCCTTCCCTTGAGGAAAGAGATTCTGAGTCAAATAGATGACGGACAGATTTCGATGATGGGACCCTTTGGTGAATAGGTCGGCGATTTTCGAATTGTCCTTGGCCGCACTCATCAGATCATCGAGCACTACCACGTTGGTCTGCTCGGAATCGAAGTAATAGGGTTCGTCTATGTCGTGAGGAATTCCTGGAACAAAGCTCACATTCTGTAGTCGTGCAGTTTCGTAGGCGGGCTGCCATTGGCTATAACACCAAACAACACGTGTCGGAGCTGGGGTTGCCACACCTTCCTCTAAGAACTTCATCACCCAGGACGTCTTTCCACACCCCGTAGGGCCGCTCACCGTCATCGTATAAGGGTGCTCTAATACTGTCGTGTGTGACGTAGGTGTTGATCGTTCCTCGCGCGTACTTTGAATTTGCACGTTATCGGGACTCCGTTCCTTGAGATGGCTTCGCTGTATATGTCTACGTAGATTAAATGGCGTGGAAAATGACTTCGAACACAAGTGACATGCGTAAACCATGGCTCTCATCTCCACGGACACCAGGCGTATAATGAAGCTTTCACAGATGCATGTGTGTGTTTATATGCAAGAGCTCCGAGCTCGCGGAGCTCTTGGAGCTCCGGAGCTCATGGAACTCGGAGCTCCGGAGCTCCGACGCCACCACCGGGCGTTGACGGGCGTTGCTACAAGAGAACTCGGAGCTCCGGAGCTCCGATTGCGCTGGCTGAACCCCATGAAAAACAACATGATGATGACGAATCCGATACTAGTACTACAGACCGGAAAAGTATATCTAGAGAAGGCACAGAGGTTAGCGTGTCAGTGTCACCTGATGAAGCGAACGACGGGGACCTACCAGCACGATGAAGGGTAAAAAGAAGAACACGGTGATGAGGCGGTCCCCCAAGGGAAAAAGGCGTCTACAGTCAACAAGGTGTTAACCGATTTGTATTACAACCCTACCAGTCCAGCCGCATATAGTGCTGTGGGAGCACTGGCTCGAGCTGTCCATTCGCAAGGCATCAGTCGAACTGAAGTACGAGACTGGTTAAAAACCCAAGACACGTATAGTTTACATCGAGCAGCTCGACGACATTTTCGCCGTAACCGAGTCATCGTCGGAGGCATAGATGCACAATGGCAGGCGGATTTAGTGGATATGAGTCGATTTGCACCTGACAATGATGGACATCGGTACATGTTGACCTGTATCGATATTTTATCCAAGTATGCCTGGGTACTATCCATTCGCACCAAAACAGGAGAGAATCTAATAGCAGCGTTCCAGCGGATTTTCAAGACGGGGCGCAAACCTCTGTATTTGCAAACGGATGAAGGCACAGAATTTCTCAACCGACCCTTTCAAGCCTTTCTTAAGAAACAGAAGGTATTTTTCTTCCATACGTACAACGAGACCAAAGCCTCTGTGGTGGAACGATTCAATCGGACCTTCAAAGGACGCATGTACAAGTATTTTACTGCCAAAAACACCCGACGGTACATCGATGTACTACCTCAACTGGTGCAAGGGTACAATCGAGCCTATCATCGCAGTATCCAGCGAGCTCCCCGTGATGTAACAGAAGGCAACGAACATCAAGTGCGCCGTACGCTGTACTCAACCAGTCCACCACCACCACGTACGGCACCCCGTTACAAACGCGGCGATGTGGTACGGATCAGTAAAGTGAAAGGCCGATTTGAGAAAAGTTATTTGCCCAACTGGAGTGACGAGCACTTTATCATCGTTCGCCATAAACCTCGACAGCCACATGTCTATGAACTGGAGGATCTCCAAGGAGAAACACTGCAAGGCACGTTTTATGAGGCAGAATTACAACCGGTGGTGAAAACACGGCAAGATTACTACACGGTGGAAAAGATTTTGAAAACGGAACGTCGACGGGGTATCCCCTATCATTTCGTCAAATGGCAAGGGTGGCCCAGTTCGTTTAATTCCTGGGTGTCAGGCCGTGACATGAAACGACTATAAATTCTACCGCACATCACCACCCCGCTTCAGTGTAGATGGGATACCATGGAGAGTGCACGTCTACCCTTACTGTTACGGACTCGAAAAGTACGCTGTTGTGTGCAGTAGTGCTTCTGGGTACCTTATTTGGAGGTGTGTTCTACGATTTGGCGTACGTCATATCCTGTTTTTCAACACTCATTCTTCATCCAAGTGCTGCTCCACCGGTGCCAGAACGTCAAGTGCAATTACCCAACAGTACCACCACGACCACCACCACCACCACCACGACCACGCGCCTGCCTACCACGCCGTTTTTTAAGCGTACTACTACTACTCCACCTGACCGTCAGCCTGCCGTATCAACCCCTGAGACGACGGAGCCTATCATTACAACACTCAGCCCTACGACACCGCCGTCTAAGCGTACTACTACTTGACCTCACCGCCATCAGCCTACCGGTGCCGTATCTACTGACCGATTCGAACGTTCCACTACTCCATCACCCACACCCACCCACACGATTCACGTGGGCTCCGGTGAATCACGTTTACCACGGCAACGGTACCCATTTGACTACCAGCCCCGGTGGGATCGACGTCGTCGACGTTCCAGCTGAAAAAAACTACGATGGACCCTCGATGGCAGCATCCTTTCACGTGTCTCATCGCTGGACCGACAGGGTCGGGGAAAACACACTTCGTTCAACGTCTCATCCAACACAGGGCAGCCCTGATTTCACCGCCTGTAGCTGGCATTCTGTGGTGTTATGGCGCTTGGCAACCGGCCTACGAGGAACTGGCCCGTGTGCCGGGACTCACCTTAGTGGAAGGCTTACCCCCTGAGGATACACCCCAAGACACGTTGGTGGTGGTGGACGATCTCATGACGGAAACGGACAGTCGAATCACCCGTCTCTTTACCAAAGGAAGCCATCATCGTCGGT
The DNA here is from genome assembly GCA_036873755.1 of Hanleya hanleyi. Taxonomy (NCBI): domain Eukaryota; kingdom Metazoa; phylum Mollusca; class Polyplacophora; order Lepidopleurida; family Hanleyidae; genus Hanleya; species Hanleya hanleyi. The sequence goes on along the minus strand of JAVTVY010011641.1, from coordinate 3,478 downwards.
TGAGCATTATCTACATCGTGCAGAATCTCTTCAGTAAGAACAAAGAGCACAGGAACATTAGTTTGAATGCTCAGTATGTAGTGTTATTCAAAAACCCCAGAGACGCTTCGCAAATTACGCACCTGGCCCAACAGATGTACCCTAAAAACACGGTCTTTGTACGAGAAGCCTTTGAAGATGCTACCCAACCTGCTCACGGCTATCTACTCATCGACTTGAAACAACACACGCCCTCCACCCTTCGATTGCGTACCCACATTTTTCCCGGCGAGGTGCAGACGGTGTACCTACCCAAATAAAAGAAGAAGACCAGCCACTCTAGCCCTCACTCATCATGTCTGCACGGATACGCAAACACGCGCCGACTCTCCGCGTGTTACGCAGCGCGCCGCCAGAGGTGTGCCGGGCCGTGGTGCGTGGCGCGGAACCGGACTTGGTCCGGTGTTTGTGTGAAGTGGCCCATAATGTGTTAAAAGGCAATGTTCCACTCAGTCCTCTGCAGAAAGGTGAATTGCAACGGCACAAGGCAGGTCTCCGAACGTTGGTGAAGAAGAGGGAGAGTGTCAAGAAAAAGAAACAGGTGTTACAGCGTGGTGGATTTCTCGGCGCACTCCTGGCGCCCTTAGCCGCTTCTGTACTGGGACCGTTACTAGGCTCCATCTTGGGACGCTAAAAGAGCTACTACATCATCATGGAACATACGAAAAAAATGATGCTGGTCGAACCTCGACTGTTACAGAGTTTACAATCACCCTATCCCGTGCCGGCCACAGTGCAACAACTCCAGTCTCTGGATGAAGAGATGAATAGTATACTGCAACAACGTGGACTCGCCGATCACGAGAAAATTCAACGCTACCATGATACGCTGAACCGGTACCAGACGTTTATGGATCAATATAGAGGAGGCAGTCGTAGTAGTAGTAGTAATACACCACCACTACCTACTACGCCACAACCTGCCACACTGACATCGCCATCAAGCCCTTCACCTGAGCTGGAAGAGGAAGTGTTGAGCAGTGTGCCTAAAGCCTACAAGACCAAGGCCCGTTTATTGTTGGACCGGGTGAAACAGAATTCCGATATGGGTTGGAACGCTCAAGGACAACTGCTGATTCGAAACCAAGTGGTGCCGGGGTCTCATATGACCGATTTGATCAACGATATGGTACGGGCTCGCAAACACTCTAATCCACCGGGCTGGGAAGTCTTTGCTCAGGGATTACAAGACATACACACTCCTCAAGAATTGGTAGGGAATCCTAACCGTTGTACCTTTATGCAGCAATCGACCCGACATCAACCACCACCACCACCACCTTCTTTTTGGTCGCCCATGTCACCGCCCAAAACACCAGCACGACCACGGAAACGTATCAAGTCACCGCCACAACGCCGAGTGGCACCCAAGGCCTGGGACCCCTACTAATTCCTGCTATAAAAACCCGGTGCAGAAGCCAGAAGAACTCAGTCGTCATGTTTTACCTCACGTTGCCCAGTAATAGCTCACTCGACGTGTTTCCTGACAACACCTTGACCAAGTATGTCACTCAATTACCCCAACCGTTACATTTAGCGGGACGATGGGAATGTGGATTGGTGGATATTCAATACCCTTACTCATGGTACAACGTGCGAGCCAATGAAGTGTGGTACGAAGTGACCTACGAAGATAAAAACACCCGACTCACCCTGTCCGAAGGCCAATACGATAACCCCAAAGAGTTCATGGGTGGGCTGTCAAGACTGATGCATGATAAGGCGCTACAGGGGGTGACGGATAGTGCAACACGCCTGATAGTCTTGCGCTTCAAGGAAAACGTGTTCTTCGATGTCAACGTCCACAACGAGAAGGCACAGCTTACCGTCACCGATACCGTGAATGTGAAACTCAGTCCTACACTACAGCAAATGCTGGGTTTCGATCTACACACGTTCGCTGGTCCCTCCCAACACCATGGCGAGATACCGATGGATATGAAGTCGGGTATGTACGGACTCTACGTCTACTCGGACGCCGTGGACAACCACATCGTGGGCAATATCAACACACCTCTGTTACGGGTGGTCCCCATTAAAAAGACGTATGGCGATCAAGTCACCCACAGTTTCAACCATATCATGTACCTGCCCGTACGACATACCGACATCGACACGATCACGGTGGATATAAGAGATGACACGGGACGGCCGGTCGCATTCGAACGAGGAAAAGTGGTGCTGACACTTGCTTTCCGACAAGGCCGCTCTCCTCACTTCGTATAATGTACGTGCCTTACCAGTGCCATACTCCCAGCTATGTGGACTACTACAAGAAACAAACGGCAGGAGGCTTGTCCCCATTTAGCGGTGCACGCACGCAACGAGGTCACGGCTTGGGGAACATACTGGGCAGCATTGTGAAAACGTTTTTACCCTTGGTGACACGTGGGGTGAAAGCAATCGGGAAACAAGCAGTACGCAGTGGATTGCACGTGGCCAGTGATATGATGGAAGGCACAGCACCCCGACAAGCCTTCAAACGACGGGCTAAAGAAGCGGGCGGTGTCTTGATTGCCAAAGCCCTTAAAAGACAAACACCCACACAGCGAAGAGTCATTCCACGTCCAACACCTCGACGACGCACACCCCAGAACAGGAGGACTCAGAGCCGCAAGAACAAGAAGAGGCGGAATACGAGAGACATCTTCACATAATGGCCTTCATTCACTCCGAGTCGTGTCCGTCTACCAACAGTGAATTGGATTTGTGGATGATTCCACCCACCCAAACCAGTGTAAAAGAAGGACGTTGGGTAGAACATCGACCCCTAGCTAGCCTGACGGGAGTGGGTCCCGTGGAATTTACCATTGAAAACAAAGATACGGCCTACCTGGATTTAGCCCACACGTACTTGTACGTGAAAGCCAAAATAACGAACAACGACGGGACATCCATAGCGGACGATGCGATAGTAGCCCCGGTGAATAATTGGCTGCACTCCTTGTTCCAACAGGTGGATATAAGTCTGAACGATAAACTCATCAGTACGTCCACCAATACGTACCCGTACCGAGCCTACATGGAGACGCTGTTGTCGTACGGTAAAGATGCCAAAAAAACACACTTACAAGGTCAGCTGTACTACAAGGATACACCGGGAGTCATGCACAGCGTGCTGGGTGCCAATACTGGATTCGTCGAACGCAAAAGATTAGCAGCCGAAAGCAAGTCCATCGATATGATGGGACGACTGCACGCCGATGTGTTCCTGCAAGACCGCTACATGATGAACGGTGTATCCATCAAGATCAAGTTGATCCGTTCCTTTACCCGCGTTCGCCTTAATGGGTGGTGGAGTCGGGGGTGTGAATTTCAAGATCGTGATTGAAGATGCAGCCCTGTTTGTCCGTACGGTAGATTTGCAACAGGGTGTGTTGCTGAGTCACATGGAAGCCTTATCGAAAAAACCAGCCCTGTATCCCATCCGACACGTACA
>JAVTVY010011639.1:0-52665 GCA_036873755.1 Hanleya hanleyi | reverse complement strand
ACTGACCTTTGACCCCCGCGCGCAGTGTAAAGGTTTCCACCGTGCGGTGGAAACCTTTGCGCGCCGGGGTCAAAGGTCAGTGAGTGGTCATATAAGGTCGTTTGTACACCAGGTCATTGAGTGCACTTGACCTGCATCCTTTTCATGTTGTCGGATCATGTTTAGACATGTTGGGGTATGACGTCACTTTCGATTTGAATTGAAGGAAAGGAGATGGTACTGACCTGTTTGTGGGGGTTCGTTTGACTGTGCTAAAAATAGGTCACCAGCTAGCGTGCTATAAAAGGGAAGCGGCCTGGTCGTTTCATCAGACACTCTGTCAACCACCAAGATGTTCACTTGTACTACGTGCTCGAAAGCATTCACTCGTCTGCACGACTTGCGCCGCCATGAGGCTACCAAGCACGAAGGAACCGCCCGGCATAGCAGTACGATATGTACACTGTCGTTTCAGCGCCCAGATCATTTACAGCGCCACACACGTGCACGCCATGAAGTACCCAAGCGTCCATGCGAAGAATGTGGTCGGATTTTCAAACTGACCAATCAGTTGCTGCGACACCAACGCACACGACACCCTGTTCTGCAGTCACGTCTGCAGGTAGAAGAGTCCGTAGGCACCAGTATCGAGAAAGCGGGAACTCCTACCCATCGCACGAGGGTTGAAGTTGATGATGTCGCCCTAATTCAGCAGTCAAATTCCGACGACAAGACATTGGGCCAGATTTTGCACGACGAGGAGAGCAAAGTACACTTCGTGGACGAACCCATACATGTTCCTAGCGATCTGTTACACGAACACCATCCAGTGAGTGACATCTATCGGCGCCATTGGCACATGATCCGGCACTGTTTCTACCGTCATCGCCCCATTCAAGATATCTACAATTTCGGACTGACCAACCTCACCCGCCTACGCAGCTACGTGAAAGCCATCTTCAACGATCAAACTACGGCCTTCAAGTTGAATCTGGCGTTTGGTTATGTGCTGCAGCATAAGGACACAGACCAAGCAGCCTGATATTTTTACCCGAGCAGTAACATCCGGGTATTTGACGAACCGTTTACCATCATTAACCGGGCGTCGCTAGAGGCAATGCTGGAGAAACTCGACACTGTGGATCCCTTGGAATGGGCCCAACAACAACGCCCCAACACCAAGTGGACAGTGGAGAAGGTGACCAATGTTACGTTTTTCGTTACCAAGCTGACCGACCACCCCATCGGCTGAATGCTTCACCCATGCACTGATGAATACCATAACATGCCGTACATACTCTATATGTCTACATGTTGATCGTTGACGTTACGGAGATGACCGAAGAGACACGGAGGTTACCGAAGATGTCACGGCTCGGCCCTCGACTTGGAGCTAGTTGAACTGAGTGTGTTAAAAATAGATCACCAGCTAGCGTTCTATAAAAGGGAAGCGGCCTGGCTGTTTCATCAGACACTCTGTCAACCACCAAGATGTTCACTTGCACAACTTGCCAGAAGCTGTTTACTCGTCTAGATAATTTACGACGCCACGAGGCCTCCACCCACAACGATGCTCGGTATACTTGTACAACCTGCGCACGGTCATTCAATCGGGAGGATCATTTACTGTGCCACGAACGCTCATTCCTCGAGGGCGCGACGGAACAATGTAACGGTTGTGGTCAACTCTTCAAACGACGCAGTCAGTTGCTGCGACACCAACGGTTGATTCATGCCCCGGTACCATGGCATGCGCGACAACTTCCTACTGAAGAGGAGCCGCGGAAGGTCAGACCTAGTGAAGATGAGCCCGGGGAGACGAATGCCACTGGTGATGCGATGAAGGAGAGCCCGTCTATACCCACAGTTCAGAGCCTGGATATCCAGCCGGACCCCACCGTTACGGTTTCGAGTCACACGCCTGACAACATCGAACATTTTCTGGACGAACCCATAAATGTTCCTAGCGATCTCTTACAGGGCGCCCATCCAATGAGTGACATCTATCGGCGCCATTGGTCCATGATACGGCACTGTTTCCACCGTCATCGCCCTATTCAAGATATCTACAATTTCCGACTGACCGACCTCCCCCGTCTACGTAGCTACGTGGAAGCCATCTTCAAAGATCAAACTACGGCCTTCAAATTGAATCTGGCGTTTGGTTATGTGCTGCAGCATAAGGAGACAGATCAAGTCCGATACTTTTACCCGAGCAGTAACATCCAGGTATTTGACCAACCGTTTACCATCATTAACCGAGTGTCGCTAGAGACGATGCTGGAGAAACTGAACACCGTGGATCCCTTGGAATGGGCCCAAAAACAACGCCCCAACGCCAAGTGGACAGTGGACAGTGTGACCAATGTTACGTTCTTCGTGACCAAGCTGATCGACCAACCCATCGGGTGAATGTATTCACCCAGGCACTGATAGATACTCAGAATGCACAAGCAACTATCTGACGATATGTTGCCTCAACGGTATCCTGGGCTGCCCGATGATGATTAGAATAAACGGTTCAAAGCGAACATGGCCGAAGATAGAACTTTCTGAAATGAAGACTTCTGATTGGACAAGAATACATCTAACGGACAGGAACGAATATGACAGATGCAAATGGTGGCCTCAAGAATCTTCTTGAATTGTAAATATACCCAACGCGGCTCCCCCAGCGTGGGTATGATGTAACATTGGGGAGAATAAACTATATGAAAAAAACTTCTTGTTGTTGTTGTTCTCTCATGTGTCATCCTTGTTGTTGTTGCTGTTGTTGTTGCTGTTGTTGTTGTTCTCTCTCCGGTCTATATCATAGTGTTATGTTAGAGTGTTAAAGCGTAACGACGGGCGTCGAGGGCGTCACTGCATTTCGAAGAATTAGTGACAATTCCATGGAATATCAGAGCTTCTGAGCTATTTCACCAGGGCGTTGAAGCATTAAGAATGGCTTTGGTGGGCGTTGCTACAAGATGACACCTCACACGACGCATTCGAACCGCGGATGGTCCATCTCTACACCAAATAACATCCTTCACTGCTAAAAAATGCCCACTTTCGCTACTACTCGTACTGATGACGTCACCAATGACGCCACAGATGCTGTGGATATCCCTCACCTCGGAATGTACACCCCGAGAGCTACAACATGACACCTCTCAGGACGCATTCGGACCAAGGATGGTTCCTCTCTACTCCGAATACCTTCCTTCACTGCCCCAAAATGTCCACTTTCGCTACTACTTCTACTGATGACGTCAACAATGACGTCACAGATGCTTCGGACATGCCTCAACTCGGAATGTACACCTCGAGAGCTACAAAATGACACCTCACACGACGCATTCGGACTAAGGATAGTCCCTCTGTACACCAAACTCACCCCCACGCACCCACAAAATGTCCACTTTCGCTACTACTCGTACCGACGACGTCATCAATGACGTCACAGATGACGCGGACATCCCTCAAATCGGAATGTACACCCCGAGAACTACAAGATGACACCTTCCAGGACGCATTCGAACCGTGAATAGCCCATCTCGACCCCAAATACCTTCATGTACTGCCCGAAAATTTCCACTTTCGCTACTACTCGTACCGATGACGTCACCGATGACGTCACAGATGACGCGGACATCCCTCAAATCGGAATGTACACCCCGAGAGCAACAAAATGACACCTCACACGATGCAGTCGGACCAAGGATGGTCCCTCTCTACCCCAAACACCTTCATGTACTGCCCCAAAATGGCCACTTTACTTACTACAACCAACTGCGCATGCGCAGATTTACGCGACTTGCATTCAAAAACACGCCATTCTGACTCTACCCCACACAAGCTTCACTTTGACACCCTCCACGACCCATTCGAACCAAGGATGGTGCCTCTCTACCCCAAACATACCCCTACATAGCACCCAAAATGCCCCCTTTCGCTACTACTCGTACTGATGACGTCACTGATGACGTCACAGATGACGCGGACATCCCCAAATCGGGGTCTACACCCCGAGAGCTACAAAATGACACCTCCCACGACGCATTCGGACCAAGGATGGTGCCTCTCTACACCAAATACCTTCCTTTCACTGCCCCAAAATGTCCCCTTTCGCTACTACTCGTACTGATGACGTCACCGATGACGTCACAGGTGACGTGAACAGCCCTCAAATCGGGATCTACACCCCGAGAGCTACACGATGACACCTTCCAGGACGCATTCGAACCGTGAATAGCCCATCTCGACCCCAAATACCTTCATGTACTGCCCCAAAATGGCCACTTGACTTACTACAACCAACTGCGCATGCGCAGATTAACGCGACTTGCACTTAAAAACACACCATTCTGACTCTAACCCACACAAGCTTCACTTTGACACCTTCCACGACCTATTCGAACCGTGATTAGCCCATCTCTAACCCAAACACACATCCACATACCCCCCAAAATGCCTGATTTCTCTACTACGGCCAGACTGCGCATGCGCAGACTATTGAAAACAAACAATACACTAGTCAAGTGCTCCTGCACGAGAGCTTCAAAATAAGACCTCACTCGACCCCATTGGACCACCAGGGACTCACCTAGACTCCAACATGTCCACCCCGTATGGCCCTATACACCCATAGCCAAGTTCAAGTTCAAGTTCAAGTATTTATTGCACAAACACCATAAGAGGCAGAGTACAAATTAAATCGAACAATTAACCAGAGTAACAATATAGTATGTACATTTGACACCCTGAGTGGGTGAAGATAAGCAGTCAAACATTCACCCAGACTGCGTGGATATATTGTAGATGGAATAGTACTAATGCGAAATATTATGATGCAAATATAGCAAGAACGTGTGCAAATAATATGATAATTCACCAAGACGGCCCTGTATGTAGTACAATGCATAAATTAGCGTTGATTATACCATTCATAAAGAGTAGGTACAACTACCTTGGATAAGGCAGCACAAGACATAATCATGGCAAACTTGTTAGTATCATTCATAGTGTTGAAATCATTAAAGCGAGCAGATATATTTTGAAATAGAGAGATCCTATCTGAATGAAATCTGTTACATGATAAAACAAAATGTTTCTCATCTTCTACTACCATACACACCTCACACAAACGTTGATGAATTGGGGTCTTAGGCTTGGTGTGCCTACCCACTTCTATTTTTAACTTGTGGTTACTTCACCGCAATTTTGAGAAAAATTGCTGGTGGCTTGGTTTATTATATAACAGATATGGTTCGAGTTCAATCGTAGTCTTAAACAGTCTGTATGTTCTCATCTTATTTTGTTCACCAGGAATTTTATCATCTTGAAGTGAATCATGAAAACATGCTTTGAAATGTGCCTGTAGCAGAAGATGAAAATTACTCCCCACTGCTTCATCTATATCTATATTAAGATTAGTGTGTAAAAAAGACTGTATCTTATACAACCAGCCAACATGCTTCATGCAGAGAACTTTTTGTTCCTGAAGAGCATGGTATATTAATTTATCAGAAGATTCTAGTGCATAATGGTAAAGATTAACAGACCTCTTGACTATATCGTGAATCAATGGATAAATGCCTAACTCAGCTCTAACCCCCCCAATTGTTGGTGGATCTGTGAACTTGTAAAAGCCGTTTATTAAATTTTAGTTGAACTTTCTCTAGGGGAGAATTGTCAGGGTGTTTACATGATACAAGGTCTGCTCCCCACACCTCTGAGCCATAAAGCAGGACAGGTTTAACTAGGGACTGGAATAGATGACATCCAGTATCAATGGGAATATTTTTCCCATTTAGATTACTAAGTAATGAATATGAAGCACGCATGCCTTTACGACTTAATTGCTCTGTATTTTGCCTGAAATGGCATGTACGTGAAAAAATTATCCCTAAATATTGGTATTGATCGACTTGACCAATTTCAGAGTCGCCCAAGCGCCATATTATAGGTCGTTTGAATTGAGGACCTTTTTTAAACACAATAACTTTGGATTTGTCGAGGTTGACAACAATATGATTACTTTTACAATAAATGTTTAGATTGTCAAGAGCATTTTGTAGCCCATTTGGAGACTCAGACAACAAAAGCAGATCGTCTGCAAACAGTAGATGAGACAATGGATGACCATTTAGGTCAATAGGACAGCAGTGGTCATTGAAGCTTGACTTGATGTCATCAATAAAAATATTAAACAGTGTAGGAGAGAGGGAACAGCCCTGTTTAACTCCTTGGTAACTGTGGAAGCTTGAGGAAATCTCATCGTTAATTTTGATGTTATACAAGACATCACTATATAAGGACTTAATCACATTAAATATCTTACCATTTATGCCAATGTCTAATAACTTTTTGAACAAAGATTGCCTATCAATAGTCAAATGCTTTACGAAAATCTACAAAGCATGCATACAAAGGCTTTTTATTGGAATTATACTTTTCAATCATAGTTCGGAGTGTAAATAAATGGTCCGACGTACGATGGCCTTGTCTGAAGCCAGCTTGATTGCAGCTCAACAAGTTGGAATCTTCCATGAAATTAGTAAGACGTTTGTTAATGATTTTAGCAAAAAGCTTCCCAAGAGCATTACCTAGGGCTATGCCCCTATAGTTGTTGGGAACAGAACGGTCACCCTTTTTATGTATTGGGATAAGGGTCGAGTTACGCCACAACTCAGGTAAATAACCCTGGTCTAGGATAATATTAAACAACCGAGATACATGATCAATAGTAACAGGTATGACACACTTTAGGAGTTCGTTACTAATGTTGTCCTCTCCTGGACTCTTATTAACCCTTATGTTAGCAACTGCTGTTAAAATTTCTTCAGCAGTTATTGGTGTGTTAAGCATAGAACTATTATCATCTGTGGTGTCTTCAGGGATAGTCCCTGAAGACTGAATGTCAGATTTTCCTAATAAAGAAACAAAGTGGTCGGCCATTGCATACTTGTCTACAGGAACAGACTGGGAAACTGAGTTTTTAGTAGTCCCTAGGTATTTTAACAATTTCCAGTAGTATTGGGCATTGGACTGTTTGGCATCGCGAAGTTCGCTTATTAAATTATCATAATATTCATGCCGTTTACGTGCAACCAGTCTTTTATAATTACGTTTAACTTTGTGATAATGGATACGAGCCTCGTCAGATGGATTGTTATTGTATTGATGATAACTGAATTTGGCACACTTTTTAGCTACCTTGCAATCCCGGTCATACCATTTATTCTTCCGTGTGGCTTTATTAGACCGAACCTGAACTGTAGCTTTACAATTGAGGTGATGGAGAATATGGGTAAAATCAGTGACACCCTGCTGCACTCCCTCAGGGTCGCTAGAGTAAGGTTGCATGATAAAGCTGTTGAGTAGATGCCTAATACCATCTGACTGGATCTCCTGCAGAACAGTGTCATGGCTGTGCGAGTTCCATTTCCTCTTAAATTTAACCTTCTTATATGTAATATTATTTACAGAGTCATTAGGAATTACATCTGTGCAGAATTTTACATTTAGGTAGCAAAACACCTGACAGTGATCCGAGTATAAAGTAAGTGGAGATATATGTAGGTATTTGACATTTGTGTAAAATGGTTCTGACACAGCGATATAGTCAACAGTACTCCGCCCATTGTATGTGTGACACGTAAATTTTCCAAAGGCATCACCTGGGGCTCTGCCATTAAGAATTAATAACTTGTGACTAGATAGGGTTTCAATCAAGTTTCGCCCAAATGTATTAACAGATTTGTCGAGGTTTTTGCGGGGTAGCTGTATACAATTGAATGACCCATCGGGTAATATAGGTATATGGATAGCTCCATTAGTGGATATAAACTCTGGTTTTTCACCTGTTCTGGAATTAAAATCACCACCTAACATAATATGCCCCTTATTACTGTACTGACAGATGAGGGCATCCAACTCTTCAAAGGGATCTAACCCTGCATTATGTTTCCAGTAAGCAGAGTTATCAGGCCTGAAGTATACAATACCAATAAAGAGGTCCTTTTCAAGATTAAGTGAAGATTTAGATATTTTGACCCATACCATGAGATCAGAATTAAAAACCACAGTAACTTCAAGGACCGATCTGTACAACAATGCTATACCACCACGTGGTCTACGGCCATTTATAGCCTGGTCCTTATTAAAATTTTTAAAACAATAACCAGGAATGTCAACATTAAAATCTGAAGACTGCCAAGTTTCAGTTAAACCAACGCAACTAAATTTACAAATCGACCTAATGAAATCTGGGTCATCAAGCTTATTATCATCCAAACCTTGCACATTCCAAAAAGAACAGCTGAAACGTTCCATCAGGAAAATTTCAAATCAAAAATACAGTTGCAGATTTGCATGCAAACAATTATATCATAGCAGATGCCAATAATTCAATCGTATCCAAAATTACCCACTGAAAGGTATTAATAGTACATGACTAGCAGGGTGAGAATTCAAAATCAATTCCAATACAACCTACATGTACTATAACCGACTGTCACGATTAAAGGACAATACTGACCACAACTGATAGTATTAATTTTCAATAATATACACGATATCATGCATGATGGTTGAACATCGGACTGGCTTTACACGACTGAGATATTTCATGAAATAGCCACGCCGGAACATTTAAATGTATCAATTTGATCGTGTGGAATCATTATTTCTAAGAAGTAGACCGTTCACTACTGTTATATCAATGACAGTTTTACCAGCCAGAAAGTCTGAGTAAAATAATCATGCAAGAGAGCAACTACACAGACAATTAACTGATATGGAGAGTCTTTTGCTCACAATAAGCATTCGGCACAAGCATGTGACTTTCAGTCTAGTACATGTATTGTATTGTGATTGAAAAAGAGTCACAATAAAAAGAATACTGCCCACAGTCAATAGTAATTATCAATATGATATTCTGTGTGGAGGTTAAACCTCCAACTGAATTTACTTGACTGAGATATGCTCAAAAAGTGTAACTTTTAGATAACATGAACCTCATGTGGAAACCGTAGCTCACAGAGGTTGTCACAAGAAGAGGTTGTCACAAGAAGAGTTTGGCACAACCCATTTGATATCGGGTATGGATAATGCACAGTATGTAGTATGACAGCTAACACATAGAAGACAAGAGCTGAATCAGTTCCTGTACAACAGACTTTCTGGTAGACTGCTCAGGCGGCACTGACTGGGGTTTCACAAACACATTTGATGTATGAGTTGGGGGAACACCCAAGGACTTAATCTCAGATGGATTAACTGGGCCAGGAGCACAAGCTGGTGCACTGTAATAGGCATTCTGTATTGAAGGCCATTCTACGGCATATGCCGGATGTGAGGCGGGGGGCTGTAATGCTGCTCGTGGACAGGCGCCTGAAGAACCATGGGGCTGCTGGAGAACACAGGTTGCTGTTTAGTGTGACTGTAAACAGATGGATTTTGGCTGTTCCAGTAATGTGGGTTGGAAAGTGACCTGTTTGGTCTGCGGTCAGTATCCCTGGAATCATTAGTATATCTGGGTAGACGTTGAGATGAATAGTCAGGGTAAAGGGCCCGCATGATAAATCTTGCAAACACACCAGCACCTTTCTTGTTCACATGAATGAGATCACGGTAAAGGTACCTGCATGGTTCACCATCACTATTACAGAATGCTAAGTTGGAGTCAATTACTGACACATGCTCAGAGTTACATACACGCTCTATCACAGCATTGGCTTTCAGGACATAGTCGTACAATCGACCTCTCTCTTTTGGAAGGATAACCATTGAAAGGTGTAACTTGGCATTTGGAAAAGTTTCTCTGGCAGCAGTGATTAAGTTGTGCACAGCCCCTGAGTTCAGAGTATATGGAGAGCGCTTACAGTCATTGACTCCTACGTGAAGCGTGACACTGGATATATGGTTATCTGTTTGAGTGGATTGTAAAGACTTTGTTAAACTATCCAGTGTTGCACCGGAAAAACATGATACGCAACATTGTTCAGAGTCTTTTGACAGTCGCTTACCATCCAATAGTTGGACCAATGAATCCCCAATTATGAGATGCTTGGTATCCCTTGGGAACTGGATGCTGGTTGGGGAGATAACTGGAATGCGGTTGTGAGTCTCACGAGTAGATGATGGTGACGATGAACTGTGAAAGACCGGTTCCTTGTGTACTGGCACGGTCACTGTCTCCCCATGTGGCCCTAGATTAGAAGAGGACTTCTCTGTCTGAGAATCTAACTGATCTGGCAGAACAGAAAACCTACTACCACTAGAGGAAGGGTCAGCTGAAGTATGTGCAGAGGTGTTGGAGACTGAATTAGAGGTACGAAGCTCAGAATATGTTTCACTCCTGGAGGTAGTATCAGCGAGTTTTGCAGACAGCGCCTCAATCATAGTTTGTTGAGTTTGCATCAACTGTTCAAGTGTGGTAACTCTCTCGTGAAGTTTTACATTGTCCGTCTCCAGAGTATGGATTTTTGCCAGGTTACCAGCACTACGTTGTGCAGATGATTGGACACGTTTGTCTGTGTTCCCTAATTTAATCTCAAGCTCATCAATGTTTAGAGAGAGTGTAGAGACCTGTGATAGCAAGCTGGCATGCTCCACTTTGTGTGCATTCGTGGTTTTAGCTTTAAAGTCACGTACTTCCTCTACCAAACCTGAGAAGTCCTTTATGAATTCACCCATTTTTGCTTCCAACATTATGAATGCATCTTTTAAAGTAGAGTCGCAGTCAGTGCTAGGGGCATTTGCTGGAGGAATAGTGCATTCACTATTGTGTACAGTCAGGTCAGAAGTTGTGACCTCTTCGAACCCTGATACAATTGAGATGTCATTGCCATCGTCGTTAACCAGGGCTGTATTTCTAGAGATGTCTGAATCATCACTGGGACTATCCCTCATTACTAAGGTATTCAATTCAGGAGACTGTGGTGAGGCATTGTTGGAAATCTTGTCTGTGCCTTGAGGGATGCCACTTGTCGCAGGTTGGGGGGGTAAGATGGCTTTTATACTGACAGATTGATCCTGGACTTTATCAACAGTATTGGGCATGAGATCTGTAATTGTATCTCCCATAGGTAAGCTGGAGTTTGTTGAAGAGGAACTACCTTCTTCCTCAATAATTAGGTCCTGTTCTGGTCGTTGTAGTTTAGGAATATCTCTGGATATAGTGGTTATTTCATCGTCAGAAGACTCGTTTTCAGATTCTGAATTCCGAATAGCCAGCGGCAGGGGTGCATTGTATGTGTCCCTAAATGGGTTTATTTCACCCATGTTGCCATTATTCTCAGCTGCAACCACAAGCTGTTTAATACGAGTGAACTCCGTTTCCAGCCAAGGTTGTGAAAAGTTCCCCTGCACTGTTATTGTGCCTGTTGTATAGAACATAGTTAGGGTAAAACGTTTCTTACCAGACAGGGAGACTTGAATTATTGAGTTGAATAGCTGTTTGTCGGGTAACTGTTTCGGGAATAAGGTGGTGTCGTCGTGCACAGATATTACCAAGTGCTTCTTGTTTCGATCGCACCAAGCCACTAATATGTTGGGGAGTTTACATGCTTGTTCATGGTACCTCACCAGAAGCACTCTTCTCCAAATCAGTATTGTTTTCGGATTGCTGGAGATTGTTATCTGTTTAGGATCTTTCTTAACAGTAACGGAGACATCAGTATTCTGGTTTACCGAGTTACGAGTCTCGGGTTCATTAGGGGTCCAGATATCGACACTCTGTAGATCCATTGTGATAAAAATGTCACAAATGTCACAAATAACGGCAAATCTGCATGATAGATAGTTGCAGCAGCAACTAATAAACCCAGTCACAATAACATCACATGTTCAAAGCAGTTACACAGTCCAAGCTAGTGGAAAATACACAGACTGACAAAGTTTTGCTTTCGGCGGGAGGGTGCATTCCACTCATATGCGAGTGAGGTGTCAAAGTGAAGCATTCGTGAAGGGGTATCTGATGGGCTGGGTGTGGGGTTGAAATATCCGCATTCTGCGCATGCGCGGTGGCAAAAGTGTATGAAAATAGACGTTTTGGGATCTAGGGGAGCTACTAATGGTCCAATGGGGTCATACGAGGTATCAATGTGAAGCATTCGTGAAGGGACATCTGACTGGACTAGCGGCTCGGGCGTTGTCACCATTCTGCGCATGCGCAGACAGGGAATTGTGGGAAAAGGGTATGGAAATAAATGTTTTGGGATCTAGGGGAACCCCTAATGGGCCGATGGAGTCGTATGAGGTATCAATGTGAAGCCTATGTGAGGGGGCATCTGACTGGACTAGTGGCTCGAGCGTTGTCACCATTCTACGCATGCGCAGACAGGGAATTGTGGGAAAAGGGTATGGAAATAGACGTTTTGGGATCTAGGGGAGCCCCTAACGGGCCGATGGAGTTGTATGAGGTATCAATGTGAAGCCTATGTGAAGGGGCATCCAGTCATGGGTGGGTGCATGTAAATTTTTCTCCAGAAAAAAAGCGGAACACTGACTTTACTCCTAAAATAGAGGAAAACACCTATCAACCCTAGCCAAAAGGGCTAATATTGGTCCCCGGGCTTATCGGGGCCTGCCTATCAAGTCAATGGGGTGGGTGCATGTAAAAATTTCTCCAGAAAAAAATCGGAACACGGACTTTACCCCTACAATAGGGGTCTGCACATATGTGTTATACAATATACGGGAAAATGGCTGTAGGGGGTATGGGGATGGTCAATTTTTTTCGTGGGCCTTATTATGGCTTGTGGGGTCGCGTTTTTCTCGTCTCGCCAAGAAAATGACAATGGGAAGGGTCCCGGAGCGAATCGGTGGAATTTTTGGGAAAAGTCACCGAGGTCTGTATATAGGCCTATAGGCTGGCTATATGGGGGTATAGGACCATCCTGGGAAACCTGCTTCTCGACATTTGCGGTATAGGTTGTGGGGTCTCGTTTTCTTAGTCTCATCAAGACAAACATGATAGGAAGTGTCGCGGAGCGAATCGTTGCAATTTTTGAAAAACGTTCGAGGTCTGTCTATAGCCCCATGTAGACCCATATACTGGGGTATAATAAGCCCAATGTATGTATAAATCCATACTGGGTGGACGTGTTGGAGTCTAGGTGAGTCCCTGGCGGTCCAATGGTGTCGTATGAGGTCTTATTTTGAAGCTCTCATGCAGGACCACTTGACTACACTAACGGTTGGTACGTTGTCAATATTCTGCGCATGCGCAGCCTGGCCATAGTATAGAAAGCAGGCATTTTTGGGAGTGTGTGATGGGCTATTCACGGTTCGAATGGGTCGTGTGAGGTATCAGTGTGAAGCATATGTAATGGAGCATCTGATGGCGTGGATGTGGGGTAAAAATATGGTCATTCTACGCATGCGCGGTAGCCAAAGTGTATGGAAATAGACGTTTTTGTGATCTATGTGGGCCCCTAATGGGCCTATTGTGTCGAGTGAGGTATCAATGTGAATCATATGCGGGGGCGCATCCCCCTGGGTGGATGGGTGTTAGGAATATCGTCATTCCGCGCATGCGCAGGCAGGCGGTAGTATGGAAATAGACATTTTGAGGCCGATATGGACCACTATGGGTCCTCGGGGTGTAGACCACGACTTAAAGGGACGCCCACGTCACTGGTGACGTCATCAGTGAGAGTAGTAGCGAAAGCGGGAGTTTCGGAGGTGCGATGGAGTGCATTTGGAGTAGATAACGGCCTATTTTTTCATCCAACTACCTGGTCGAGTTACTTGTCAGTGTGAGTGTATGCGCGCGTGTCAGTGAGTGAATGAGTGAGTGAGTGAGTGAGTGAGGCGTATGTAGCAACGCCCGCCAACGCCAAGCTTAACGCTTCAACGCCCTGGTGAAATAGCTCAGAAGTTCTGATTTTCTAGATATTCCATGGAATTGTCACTAATTCTTCGAAATGCAGTGACGCCCGTCAACGCTCGTAGTTACGCCTTAACGCTCTAACATAACGCCTTGACGCCATGATATAGACCGGAGAGAGAACAACAACAACAGCAAGGACAACACATGAGAGAACAACAACAACAAGAAGTTTTTTCATATAGATTATGTTCCCCAATGTTACATCATACCCACGCTGGGGGAGCCGCGTCGGTGTGACCTAAGCGTCGTCGTCCGGCAGACCTGGATATTCTTCGGCTAGCATGTCCTGAAACAGTTGTTTGCGCATTCTGATCGCATTTTCCAGGGCCTCGGTGGGTGGTAGTCCCATAGCCTCTTCCAGGTGACGCTTGGTCTTCATGATGGACCTGTGCGTGCGGTCGCCTTTCATTTCAAGCGGTAGTAAGGTATACTGTTCATAGATCGCTATGGCTGTTTTCCTGATGCGACGGCGCATTTGGGTGTATGCCTGTTGTAAATTATCCTCTCCGGCGTCCTCGATCGCTGCAGCGTAAGTATTGATAGCTGCTGTCACAATACGATCCCAGAAGGTAGGCTCTGCCTCACTTCCCACGGTTGTACTCTGACTATCTGAGGTCAAGCTCTCCGTATCACTAGATGGACTCTCAGCAATCTCTGTTTCGGTATCAGTCGATACACTCTCAGCAGTCTCTGTATCAGCATCCGCCTCAACGGACTCCTCGGAGTCTTCAATCCCATGTATATTTTTCTGGTGTCGCATCATATCGTAATGTCTGGGGAACGTGCGTTCGCACTCAGAGCAAGTATAAGCCATGTTGACGGTTGAACGTCGACTGTGCGTGTTTTTGGAAATACGCTTGCTTTTATAGACAGTAACGCCCATCAACGCTTAGCTTAACGCTTCAACGCCCTGATGAATTAGCTCAGAAGCTCTGATTTCCATGGAATTGACTCCAATTCACCGAAATACAGTGACGCCCGTCAACGCCAGTCGTTACGCCTTAACGCCCGTCTCAGCGCCTTAACACGCGTTGGGGACGCCTCGCGGGCGGGTGGGTCGGTGGGCGGGCGGGCGAGCGAGCGAGCGAGTGAGGCGTGCAAAACACCCGTGAGCCGTCCCCAACGCCCGTCTTAACGCATGGACGCACTGACGGCGGTGAGTGAGTGAGTGAGTGAGTGATCATATAAGGTCGTTTGTACACCATTAGCCTCAGTCTGTATCCATCCTTTGACCAGGTACCATGTCGAGTGCATGTCTGTTCTGTCAAAAGACACTCTCTCGTCGCGACAATATGCTCAGACATATGCGTCTAACGCATAAACAAGAGACACCACCAAGTCCCGTTATAGGTCCACCAAGTGGCGTAAGACATCCCTATACGATGACGGTGAGCGGCCCGACGGGGTGTGGAAAGACGTCCTGGGTGATGAAGTTTCTAGAGAAAGGTGTGACAACCCCAGCTCCGACACGTGTTGTTTGGTGTTATAGCCAGTGGCAGCCCGCCTACGAAACTACGCGATTACAGAATGTGAGCTTTGTCCCAGGAATTTCTCACGACATAGACGAACCCTATTACTTCGATTCCGAGCAGACCAACGTGGTAGTGCTCGATGATCTGATGAGTGCGGCCAAGGACAATTCAAAAATCGCCGACCTATTCACCAAAGGGCCACATCATCGCAATCTGTCCGTCATCTATTTGACTCAGAATCTCTTTCCTCAAGGGAAGGCGTCCAGAGATATCGCCTTGAACTGCCAATACTTTGTGTTGTTCTCCAATCCCATTGACAGAGAACAAATCCGTGTGTTTGGTAGTCGAATTTATCCTCAGAACATCGACCATTTCATGCAGGCGTTTCAAGGAGCGACAATCCGTCCGTACGGCTACCTGTTCGTAGATTTAAAAGTCCATACCCCGGAAGATCGTCGGCTGACGACCCACCTGTTACCCGGCGAGGCATCACCGCAACGTCATATATCCCGACACCATCCACCGAGTCCACATCTGGTAGGGCAGCAGCAGCAACCCACCCCCATACAGCGGGGCCCCTTCATACCATCAGTCCCGGAATATCACCCAACTGTGAAGGACCAATCCGAGGTTGAAGGACATAATGTGAACTCGAGGCTATGGAAGGATTTGTTCAAAGAAAGTATGGACGCCGAGATGGGCGAGATGTTGGAGGTCACAGGAAACAAGTTTCAACGCAAAGGGTATTCGAAAGAGGAAGCCACAATTTTAGCCCATAACAGATTGGCACCCAGACTACGACGGGCTTTACATCAGCGGTATGTCGACCTCGTGACTCATATGAAATTGTTGGATAAGGACCCAGCCCATATGGAAATTGAAAGAACAGCGTCGATGTTGAAAACGTCGGGCATGAACTGGAAAGCGGCGTATGTCAGAGCAATAGCACTAAAGAAACATTTCTTCGAACGCATCATTAAACGACGTTAAAGCGTTAAGAAAGTGTGTTAAGGCGCTGAGACGGGCGTTAAGGCGTAACGACTGGCGTTGACGGGCGTCACTGTATTTCGGTGAATTGGAGTCAGTTCCATGGAAATCAGAGCTTCTGAGCTAATTCACCAGGGCGTTGAAGCGTTAAGCTAAGCGTTGATGGGCGTTACTGTCTATAAAAGCAAGCGTATTTCCAAAAACACGCACAGTCGACGTTCAACCGTCAACATGGCTTATACTTGCTCTGAGTGCGAACGCACGTTCACCAGACATTACGATATGATGCGACACCAGAAAAATATACATGGGATTGAAGACTCCGAGGAGTCCGTTGAGGCGGATACTGATACAGAGACTGCTGAGAGTGTATCGACTGATACCGAAACAGAGATTGCTGAGAGTCCATCTAGATACGGAGAGCTTGACCTAAGATAGTCAGCCTACATCCGCGGAAAGTGAGGCAGAGCCTACCTTCTGGGATCGTATTGTGACAGCAGCTATCAATACTTACGCTGCAGCGATCGAGGACGCCGGAGAGGATAATTTACAACAGGCATACACCCAAATGCGCCCTCGCATCAGGAAAACAGCCATGGCGATCTATGAACAGTATACCTTACTACCGCTTGAAATGAAAGACGACCGCACGCACAGGTTCATCATGAAGACCAAGCGTCACCTGGAAGAGGCTATGGGACTACCACCCACCGAGGCCCTGGAAAATGCGATCAGAATGCGCAAACAACTGTTTCAGGACATGCTACCCGAAGAATATCCAGGCCTGCCCGACGACGACGCTTAGGTCACACCGAGCAAAGATGAAACTTTCTGAAATGGCGACAGACAAGAGCAACCGAAAATACATCTAACGGACAAGAAGGAATATAACAGTTGCAAATGGCGGCCTCTGATTGGACAAGAGTTTTCTTGAGTTGTAAACATACCCAACGCGGCTCCCCCAGCGTGGGTATGATGTAACATTGGGGAAAATAAACTATATGAAAAAACTTCTTGTTGTTGTTGTTCTCTCATGTGTCATCCTTGTTGTTGTTGTTGTTGTTGTTCTCTCTCCGGCCTATACCATGGCGTCAAGGCGTTATGTTAGAGCGTTAAGGCGTAACTACGAGCTTTGACGGCCGTCACTGCATTTCGAAGAATTAGTGACAATTCCATGGAATATCTAGAAAATCAGAACTTCTGAGCTATTTCACCAGGGCGTTGAAGCGCTAAGCTTGACGTTGGCGGGCGCTGCTACATTGGCGTTTTGCACGCCTCACTCACTCACTCACTCACTGACACGCTCGCATACACTCACACTCACAAATAACTCGACCAGGTAGTTGGATGGAAAAATAGGCCGTTATCTACTCCAAATGCACTCCATCGCATCTCCGAAACTCCCGCTTTCGCGACTACTCTCACTGATGACGTCACCAGTGACGTCACAGGTGACGTGGACATCCCTTTAAGTCTTGGTCTACACCCCGAGAACCCATAGTGGTCCATATCGGCCTCAAAATGTCTATTTCCATACTACCGCCTGCCTGCGCATGCGCGGAATGACGATATTCCTAACACCCATCCACCCAGGCGGATGCGCCTCCACATATGATTCACATTGATACCTCACTCGACACAATAGGCCCATTAGGGGCCCACATAGATCACAAAAAACGTTTATTTCCATAACCTTTGGCTACCGCGCATGCGCAGAATAACCATATTTCTACCCCCACATCCACGCCATCAGATGCTCCATTACATATGCTTCACATTGATATCTCACACGACCCATTCGAACCGTGAATAGCCCATCTCTAACCCAAACACACCCACACACACCCCCAAAAATGCCTGCTTTCTATACTACGGCCAGGCTGCGCATGCGCAGAATATTGACAACGTACGAACCATTAGTGTAGTCAAGTGCTCCTGCATGAGAGATTCAAAATAAGACCTCATACGACACCATTGGACCACCAGGGACTCACCTAGACTCCAACACGTCCACCCAGTATGGATTTATACATACATTGGGCTGATACCCCAGTATATGGGGCACTTCCTATCATGTTTGTCTTGACGAGACTAAGAAAACGAGACCCCACAACCTATACCGCAAATGTCGAGAAGTAGGTTTCCCAGGATGGTCCTATACCCCATATAGCCAGCCTATAGGCCTATATAATTGTACGTTGATGGGTCAATAATTATCATTCAATGTCATAACTGTACTTGTACGTTGACGGGTCAATAATTACCGTTCAGTGTCATAACTGTACTTGTACTTTGATGGGTCAGTAATTACCGTTCAAAGTATTAACTGCACTTGTACTTTGATGGGTCAAGAACTTTTCTGCATATCTGTATAAAGATGGGCGACCGGTAACTAACGTCTTGTCTCGATTTACCCTAGCCTTATAAGACGTCAAGTAGTTGTTGTTGTTGTTGTTGTCAAGGCTTAAACAACAACAACAACTACTTGACGTCTTATAAGGCTAGATTTACCCCATTCTAACATGGCTTCACCATTTTCAAGTTATATATCATGATACATTTTAACCGGTACATATACATTACGTTTCAATGTGTTCCAATATGAATAGATATCGAGAAATTATGCCTCGTCATATGTTGACCCAGTTTGTGTAATCAAACACATGCCGTGTTGGGCTATCAGATTATAACTTGTGCCTAGGCTGGTGCTAATTCCCTTCATTTCTACAGAATCGCCTTATCCTCACCTAAAAGTTGCTTGAGGTGGTTAGAAGCAACACCTCGGAGATAAATATGGTTAAGAAAAAGATTCTTTAATGGTAAATTGTATATGTTTGCTAATTCTGCATCAGGCCAATAATATTTTCATGCATTCTGCCTGCACCACGCCGTTCACATCTCCTTATGTACATGGCTTCTATGCAGAATACAGCATTGTATAGCTTTATATTTGTCTCAGTCAACTTTGCAGGTTATCTCGCCTGGCCCCTGATCTGCAATAGAGACAGGGTTTCTTCAGTGATAGCCAGGGCCAGTGCCAGTTTGATCCCACAATTCCCTGTCTGCGCATGCGTAGAATGGTGACAACGCTCGAGCCACTAGACGAGTCAGATGCCCCCTCACATAGGCTTCACATTGATACCTCATACGACTCCATCGGCCCATTAGGAGCTCCCCTAGATCCCAAAACGTTTATTTCCATACCCTTTTCCCACAATTCCCTGTCTCGCATGCGCAGAATGGTGACAACGCCCGAGCCGCTAGTCCAGTCAGATGCCCCTTCACGAATGCTTCACATTGATACCTCATATGACCCCATTGGACCATTAGTGGCTCCCCTAGATCCCAAAACGTCTATTTTCATACCCTTTGGCCACCTCGCATGCGCAGAATGCCGATATTTTAAACCCACACCCTGCCCATCAGATGCCCCTTCACGAATGCTTCACTTTGATACCTCACTCGACCCAATCGGTCCACTAGGGACCCACCTAGGTCACAAAACGTCTATAAAAGTAGTTATTCTAATTGCATTGGAATTATCTTCCAAGATTCTTATTAATTTGTGTAAATTGCTGTAACACCTGTATGCTAGTTCACATATTGTAGTTTCCTAATTTCCGGCTCTGTGTGTAATACCTAATGTATTGAATATTCTGTACAAATGTTTGAATTGTATAGAGTCTCAATTGTATAGTTTCTCAATCATCGTTGTACTTGTTTATTCTTGGTCAATGTAAATGTCTTATTATTCACGGGAATTATCTGTCACGTTCCACTCTTAACCACAGGCCCGCAAAACAAGAGATTTGGAGGGGGGCGGGGGGTGCATTCGGGTGAAGTGTCGAAATATGGGGCCTCTATATATAACCCCATGCTTTATATATAAAAACACCGGTGTTTTTATATAAAGCATGGGGTTATATATAGAGGCCATATTTTAACACTTCACCCTAATACCACGCCCCCACCCACCAATCTCTTGTTTTGCGGGCCTGTGCGCTTAACCATTCTTCGTGGGATCTCACATTCACGATTCAGCAGTGCTGATCGACTTGAAAATAGATGATTTATTTAGCAAACTGTTTTTGTTGGGTAGCTATTAATGAAACCAGATGGTGTTGGATATTTATCGCTACCCGAATGTCAAGGCAATCTATGTCCGTTTAAATACGATAAAATATGGCTTGGGGTTAAGACAGATAGTAATCAGAGGGTCTAAATGCTAAAAGACAACATCGAGCTGACTGACACATACCGGTACCATATTCGAACACCTGTTACCGTGTCAAGTTTAGTCGTGACCACTTCCCTTTTTTTAATATCTGCTGACTATCATATTCAACGTATTTGATCTTTATCGGATGTCAAATCAACATTTAACCTGCACGAATATCGACATCTACATCGGTTATCCTCATCCAGCTGTGAAACAACTCCTGGAAAGGGGGTTTACCGCACAATGTATTCGTGTACCGGGGCAAAAACAGGCCCAGGAAAATTTCTGACGGTATCTGATTTAAATGACTTGGCGCAGATGGCTGTTAATATATGAGATATATGCAAATTGTCAATCCTACACGAGATATATTTCACCAGGGACTTTCTATAATCTCATTATAAAGTCCCTGGTTTCGCCGTTAGTTGAAAAAGTGTCAACCCCAACATCGGTCTTAAAGACTGTAAGTTCCTCAACAAATTACTATAATATTGTCTGAATCGGTACCGGTACATATTTTGAAAACATCTCAGAAGGCCCATGAACACTGAGGCTACAGTCGGTTACCATTCTACCAAACCATGTACCACACCGGTACATACCCGTAGCTTTTCATGTATGCGGTTAGAGAATGCAATAAACAAATGTGACAACCAGTCCGCTCTCCGGTGTAGGCCCTATCGTGTTGTTTTATATCAATGGGTTATCTGTTTACCAAAGTAAATTTACTCAAACCCGTTAGTATTATAATATTGAGCGGCCTTATCTCGTCCAGCAGTTTAAAACTGGAAAACCTGGATAACCTGGATACCATGTGCGATCCGAGTAGTATATAAAGGGCAATTGAACCATTTTTTGCCGGGGGAGATAACTCTTGGGGAGATGACGGGGAGTTACGCCATGGGGTTTTATTTCTCAAGAGACCAAAAACTACCTCCAACTCAATAGAGCTCCTTGACTCAATCGGTGTGACCTTGGAGCGGGGAGGTTCGAAAAAAATACCTGTAACCATGGGAAGGAATACTTATAGTAATAAACATAATCTATAGGTGTTGGACGATGTTATTAGGACGAGTCTAGCATCCGTGCGACCTGAGGGTCGAGCGTTTATTGTTCAGTATATATCCGCAAAAAATAAACAAACAAAAAGGGGATTCCCCTTCAGCATCGACGGTGCTGCCATCTGGAGGCAGGGTGGGTGCATGTAAAATGTCTCCAGATATAAAATACGGAAAACGGACTTTACCCTAGAATATACTCCTATCGACTCTATTCCAAAGGGCTAATATCGGTCCCCGGGCTTATCGGGGTGAGAGAGGTAGGGTGGGTGTATATAAATTTTCTCCGGAAAAAAAACGGAACACGGACTTCATACTAAGGGCGTGTATTATACAATATACGGGAAAATGCCTATATGGGGTATTGGGTGGGGGGGGTGGTCATTTTTTTCGTGGGTTTTACCATGGGTTGAGGCGTCTCGTTTTTCTCGTCTCGCCAAGAAAATCAGAATGGGAAGGGTCTCGGAGCGAAGCGGTGAAATTTTTCGAAAAGTTAACGGTTAAACGGTTATATAACCCTCATATAGCTCCATACTGGCTATGGGGGAGGGGTGGTCATTTTGGGGGGGGGGGGGGCTATACTACGGGTTGTGGGGTCTTGTTTTTTCTCGTCTCGCAAAGAAAAACACGATGGTAAGGGTCCCAGAGCGAAGCGGTGAGATCTTTGGACAAAGTTCACCGAGGCCTGTGTAGGTCCATATATAACCCCATACTGGCTATGGGGGGAGGAGTGGTCAAGTATTTTGTGGGTGTTACTAGGGGTTATGGGGTGTCGTTTTTCTCGTCTCACCAAGAAAATCACAATGGGAAGGATCCCGGAGCGAAGCGGTGAAATTTCTGGAGAAAGTTCACCGAGGCCTGTATATAGGTCCATATAGTCCCATACTGGCTATGGGGGCGGGGGATAGGTCCATACTAAGTAGATGTTTTGGGGTCTAGGTGAACCCCTAATGATCCTATTGCGTCGTATGAGGTCTTATTTTGAAGCTCTCGTGGAGGAGCACCCGACTGGATTAATGGTTCGTCCGTTTTCAATACTCTGCGTATGCGTAGTGTGGCCGTAGTATAGAAAGCAGGCATTTTGGGGGGTATGTGGGGGTGTGTTTGGGGTAGAGATGGACCGCTATGGGTCCGAATGGGTCGTGGAAGGTGTCAAAGTGAAGCTTGTGTGGGGTAGAGTCAGAATAGCGTGTTTTTTATTGCAAGTCGCGTCAATCTGCGCATGCGCAGTTGGGTGTAGTAAGTAAAGTGGCCATTTTGGGGCAGTGCATGAAGGTATTTGGTGTAGAGATGGACCATCCTTGGTCCGAATGCGCCCTGGGAGGTGTCATTTTGTAGCTCTCGGGGTGTAGATCCCGATTTGAGGGATGTCCACAGAGTCTGTGACGTCATCGATGACCTCATCAGTACGAGTAGTAGCGAAAGTGGACATTTTGGGGCAGTGAAGGAAGGTATTTGGTGTTGAGATGGACCATCCTTGGTCCAAATGCGTCGTGGTAGGTGTCATGTTGTAGCCTCTCGGGGTGTACATCCCGATTTGAGAGATGTTCACGTCATCGGTGACGTCATCAGTACGAGTAGTAGCGAAAGTGGCCATTTTGGGGCAGTGCAGGAAGGTATTTGGTGTAGAGATGGACCATCCTTGGTCCGAATGCGTCCTGGGAGGTGTCATTTTGTAGCTTTCGGGGTGTAGACCCCGATTTGAGGGATGTTCACTTCATCTGTGACGTCATTGGCGACGTAATCAGTAGGAGTAGTAGCCAAAATGGGCGTTTTGGAGGGGTGTGGAGGTGTGTTTGGGGTAGAGATGGACCATCCTTGATGGGAATGCGTCGTGGGAGGTGTCATCACAGTCAAAAATAGTTTTCTTGCAAATTTCTTGAAATTTCTTAGATTTTCTTGAATTTCTTAAATAAGAAAAATACATTATTCCCTCTGTGATACAATGTTTAGGAAGTTCCGAACAATAATTATTATGACCTTTTGGGGGATAGTTTCTGGCAGTTATTGGGCATTTCCAAAGTTTATAAATCTGTTTCAATTTTTGCCTTGTCAGTAAGATATGATTTTTTTCTCAAACGAGAAAAAATAAGAAAAACCTTCCAATTTCTTGAAATGGGAGACTGACAAGAATTATTATCTTAAATTTTCTCAAAATTTTAAGAAATTGTAAGAAAATAATTCTTGTCAGTCTCCCATTTCAAGAAATTGAAAGGTTTTTCTTATTTTTTCTCGTTTGAGAAAAAAATCATATCTTACTGACAAGACAAAAATTGAAACAGATTTATAAACTTTGGAAATGCCCAATAACTGCCAGAAACTATCCCCCAAAACGTCATAATAATTATTGTTCGGAACTTCCTAAACATTGTATCACAGAGGGAATAATGTATTTTTCTTATTTAAGAAATTCAAGAAAATCTAAGAAATTTCAAGAAATTTGCAAGAAAATGATTTTTTACTGTGATGTTGTAGCTCTCGGGGTGTACATCCCAATTTGATGGATGTTCACGTCATCTGTGACGTCATTGGTGACGTCATCAGTAAGAGTAGTAGCCAAAGTGGGCATTTTGGGGCAGTGAAGGAAGGTATTTGGTGTAGAGAGACCATCTATGGTCCAAATGCGTCGTGGGGGTGTCATTTTGTAGCTCTCGGGGTATAGACCCCGATTTGAGGGATGTCCGCGTCATCTGTGACGTCATTGGTGACGTCATCAGTACGTGTAGTAGCCAAAGTGGGCATTTTGGGGTAGTGAAGGAAGGTATTTGGTGTAGAGATGGACCACTATTGCTATCAGATTCGCCTGTACTGCACACCTGTACTCACACAGAGAGCACCTGAATGGTTTCTCACCGGTGTGGTTTCTCAAGTGGCGGTTCAGATAGTACTGCTGTGTAAACCTGTACTCACACCATGAATATTTGAATGGCTTCTCACCCGTGTGAGTTCTCATATGTGCTGTCAGACTTCCCTGTACTGTACACCTGTACGCACAAAATCCACTCGCGAATGGTTTCTGTCCAGTGTGAGTTCTCATATATATTATCACATTTTGTCGATGACCAGATCTGTACTCGCACAGTGAACACTTGATGGGTTTCTCTCCAGTGTTGGTCTTTGTATGTAAAAGCACACGAAAATGATGCGCACTCTTGTAATTGCACAGTGATACACTTGTAGGGTTTTTCAGGTTGAACGCCGATTTAATAGTGGAAAAAATCTCTAAAAATATTTATATATAGATGATTCCATGATTATTCATTGATGGTGGCAGTTTCGTCAGAATATCGACAGCTGAGGCTCTTTATGTCCTAACAACACATTTTGGACAGTGGCTGCCCTTAATGTTCAGTTTGGACATAAAGGGCAGTTGTACATCCCGATTTGAGGGATGTTCACGTCACATGAACAGGTACAATAAAAGCGTACCTGAGATACAAAACATATCACTAATCGTTAGATTCTTGGTATGTGCTTTAGAATATGTTAACCAGAAGACTATTCTGTGAGTCATGTGACGCAGTCAGTATGTCGGCACCTCTTCCCACTTCCCTTATATGTGTTGTAATTAAGGACTTCTATAGAAGCCTCAGGGCTTCTATATGTATGCTTTCAGTACTGCTGCAGCTTCGGCGGTTGACCCCGCAAGGTGACATGTTGGGGTTCTCAGCCCATCTTCAGCCCATGTCAAATCAAACATCAAACTTCATTTAGAAGTTTGCCTTTACATTTTTGATGCTGGATCCCAGTTCAGCCAGCTTCTGGCTTGACTTCATTACTTTTGATGTTAAAATTCAGGAACCAACGGAAGAGCTCGGAAGATTTATATTTTCTAAATTCATCAGATACAAGGTACCACTGTTGCAGGTTTCTGTGCTGCACTGCAAATTCAATTATCTGTACTGCTAAAAATGGCCAGAGCAGCAATGGAAGACATATAACATGTATGAGGTGTAAATGTACTTGTTTCATAAAGCAAAATGTTTTTCTACCAAGAATTGACTTTGCCTCCAGATTTTCTCCAGGAACTGGCTCCAGATTACGGAGGACATAAATTTTGGTTCTTTCATACTGAAAGTTGTTGATTGTTTTTGTAGGCGCTGTATTTTCCTTTCACCAATACTTGTCTGATATAAGAAGAGAGGACATGGTTGAGAACTCCTGTGAATTGACTTGTACAGTGGTGTCATTAGTCATCCCTGATTTTAGTGTTAGTACTTTACAGATGAAAAATACTTCACCTCTCTGAATGTAACTGAGCTTCTATCATTGCCCCCAAACTATGGCATTTGATACATTTGACACCTTGCAAGAGATCTTGAATTTATCATTTCAGACAATCTTCAACATGTGAAAATGACTTCATTCTTTCTATAAATGATTACCTAATAAGTTGAGGTTAAGTTCCTATTGGCAGGACTGTACAGATAAAAAAGGTGCCCCGCATATACATGTATGTGTGACTCTCTGGATTCTGAAATGTTTTCTTTCTTTAAGGTCACTGTAAGCTAATGGTCTGTTTCTTGGGATTAACTTGAGACTACGTCTGTGATATTTCAGACTTTGGCAGCAAGTGCGCTTGATGATGGTGCCTGCCCAGCGTAGCAAGATGTTTGCACTCCAAAACACTTTTCTTGTGAGTAAAGACTTCTTCACCGCTGATGAGCTTTTCAAAGGTCATTGCTCAAAATTTGAATATTATCTGTAAACCCTAGTGTGGATATAATATCTGGCAAACCAACTGAGCTGAGGTGTAAACAAAAATTGTCAACAGCATAGTTGTGCTGCGAGCTTCCTCGATTTGGTATAGTATGGTTGCAATAAGCATCACCTGGTCACAACGGATATCCTTTAGTTCATCAAATTAACAAGAGAGGAACAATCAAATTATTGAATAATGTCATTTGGCTTTGAAGATGCCATTAGAAGGAACAGCGAAACATAGCGAATCAATAAATTAAGAAGTATTTGTTCCACAAGCAATTTGTCTGTCAAAGAATTTAATCCAAATTTGTCTCCAGTCATGCCAGTCAAACAATGAATACCAAGTCAAACATGTTTACCCTCTTCTGCGCACCTCCTATATACTGTCTTCACTCGCCTATTTGCATCTTAATAGGATATACCCCAAATTCAATGTTATATTGTCTTCACAGATTTGCTTGCCAGTCACTGCGGCAAGTTTGTCTTCGTGGCGAGACGTGAAAACAAGACCAAACAGCCAATAGTAAAATCCACAAAAAAATGACCATACCCCATACAGGCATTTCCCCGTATAGATGCAAATGTGCGAATCATTCCCCTATTGTAGGGGTAAAGTCCGTGTTTCGCTTTTTGATATTTTTTTTTCTGTGAAAACATACACCCACTCCCCCACCCATGACTTGATAGACAGGCCCGGATAAGCCTGGGGACCGATATTAGCCATTTTGGATAGGGCTGATAGGGGTTTTCCTCTATTTTAGGGGTAAAGTCCGTGTTCCGCTTTTTATATTTTCGGGACAAATCCTAATTTTACATACACCCACCCAGGACTCGATGGCCCTGGAGAAGCGTTTCACTTTGACACCTCACTCGATCCAATCGGTCCACTAGGGGCCCCTGAATATTGCCGAACATTCTCGATGATTCTCACGGGATCCATACAAGGTCCAGTTTTCGACACCAGATTACCACATTCCGACAAAATGCTCCGTTTTCGACACCGGACGTGCCACCATCTTGAACCAGAAGGCAGACGCCGCCATCTTGGATATGTCCCATAATGCACCGGGTCAAAATACTCGCTTCTGATTGGCTGAGGGCAGCGCCCCACACAACCGGAAGTGAGCGCCCCACAAATGATAGGCAATTTGCACTTTTCCTACTACTCAGATGAATACAAGCAGAATAAAAACAATACTCACATGACACAAAGCTGACATAATTCAATATAAACATATCAATCTGACACATGTATATATATGATTAGCTTGACATGTTATACATGATAAATGTTCTGTATGTTAGTGGCGAAATTAATTTCAATTCAAATTCAATAGGGCCTTCACCATATTACAAGATCGAAGTGCGTGTTATTGACCGAGACAAGCCAGATCGCTATCCAGACAGGTCAGACGTCTGTTCAAACAGACATGAAAACGGTCACAGAAATTAGCCAACCCTGGTGCCCAATATTAAAAATAACGAAACAGTCTTGTAGGGCGTGTCGTACGTACTCTCTCAATAGTGTATAGTGTTTATAGTATTGGTTGATGCGAGGCCATATGATAGATCAGAACGCTATTCAGACCGACATGTGAACGGTCATATTCAGTATCGTCCGTATAAGAACTGTATACTTCATCTTACAGGCCACGAATTACTCTCCCGATATGCCTATTTGCAGATTCGAAGTTTTCATATTATTGGCTATGAAGACCGACATGGAAGTGGTCATTCATAGTGGTGCTTCTGAAGTCGGATATAAGAATTGAAGGCGCCATCTTGTAGGCTATGACCAATTCTCTCAATACAGCTATTTAATAGTTCGAGAACTTATAGTAATGGCTGTGGAAAGCCAACCCGCCATCCGAGCCGGTCAGGCTTCTATTCGGGTAGCCTTGTAAACGGCGATTCATAAACAGCTCTCCTGGCAGCGCCCCCTGGGGACCGATATGGAACTGACTATACAAACATATATCTAGCATGACATACTTTCTTTATACTATGCACGCTTATAGTTCAAAGTAGGCTACTCTTAATGACATATCTGCAGATGTTGTTCTCCAAATATGAAGAAATAATTGCTGCTCCCTTTTAATATCTCAATGCGAACCGCGAACCACTGTCTAACTTTACGGACTTATCTCCAAGATTATTATGCACATGTAGAATGGTCACAATTGGAATGGCGGTCAGTCAAATCATTGTCATCAAGAAGGCATTAGTCATAGCTCCGTTTGCATACTGATAAAACCAGTGAGCAACATCATAACAAGGAGCGAGAATGTCTACAGTCGTCAGCTCCCAATACTCTGGTTAAATTCAAAATGGCGGTCATATGTAGTAATTCTTTATGTTTTTCATAGCAGACGAGTTTTCATGTGTGTTTCATATGTAGCTTTGCGTTCACTTCTACTCGCACAATCAACACTTGTAAAATCTCATGTGTTTTGTTAGAGGTTGCTGCTGGTGCACTTCTACTACGATGAACCTTTGTAAAATATCTTTCCATTTGAGTTCTCGTATGTTTTGTCAGATGTTGCTGTTGCGTACACTTCTACTCACACAATGAGCACTTGTAAAGTCTCGTACCAGTTGAATTCTCCTGTGTTTTGTCAGATGTTGCTGTTGCGTCCGATTCTACTTGCACAATGAACCATTATAAACTATTTATCCCCTTGAAGTTTAATGGGGTTATTTTGTAGATTCTGTTAAGGGTTACACATGTGATCGAACGATATACACGTGATCAGTCTCTCTCCAGCGTGGATAATCGTATTCAAATCTGGTCATGAATGTAATGTGTTGTTCGTCTGCACTAAAAAATTGATCACCTACCACTACTCCAGAGTGTGAGTTCTGATGTGCCGTGTCAGATAGCGCTGGTCTGTATATCTTTTTCCACACATTGAACACATGAATGGTTTCTCACCGGTGTGAGTTCGCATGTGGCGTTTCAGACTCGCATTTCGTGCACACTTGTACTCACACAGTGAACACATGAATGGTTTCTCCCCAGAGTGAGTTCTCATATGTGCTGTCAGACTCTTCTGGACGGCACACTTGTACTCACACAACGAACACTTAAAGGGTTTCTCACCAGTGTGAGTCCGCATGTGGCCTTTAAGACTCGTCTTTCGTGCACACTTGTACTCACACAGTGAACACATGAATGGTTTCTCCCCAGAGTGAGTTCTCATATGTGCTGTCAGACTCTCCTTGACTGCACACTTGTGCTCACACAATGAACACTTAAAGGGTTTCTCACCAGTGTGAGTTCTTATATGCGCTGTCAGACTGCTCTGGACGGTACACGTGTACTCACACAACGAACATTTGAAGGGTTTCTCACCGGTGTGAGTTCGCATGTGGCGTTTCAGATTCGTCTTTTGTGCACACTTGTACGAACACAGCGGACACATGAATGGTTTCTCCCCAGAGTGAGTTCTCATATGTGCTGTCAGACTCTCCTTGACGGCACACTTGTACTCACACAATGAACACTTAAAGGGTTTCTCACCGGTGTGAGTTCGCATGTGGCGTTTCAGATGCGTCTTTTGTGTACACTTGTACGAACACAGTAAACACATGAATGGTTTCTCCTCAGAGTGAGTTCTCATATGTGCTGTCAGACTATTCTTGGCTGCACACTTGTACTCACAAAATGAACAGTTAAAGTGTTTCTCACCTGTGTGAGTTCGCATGTGGCTTTTCAGGCTCGTCGTTTGTGCACACTTGTACGGGCACAGTGAACACATGAATGGTTTCTCCCCAGAGTGAGTTCTCATATGTGCTGTCAGACTCTCCTGGACGGCACACTTGTACTCGCACAATGAACACTTAAAGGGTTTCTCACCGGTGTGAGTTCGCATGTGAGTTTTCAGATGGACTCGTTTTGTACACTTGTACTTACACAGAGAACATTCGAAAGGTTTCCCTCCAGTGTGCCTTCTCATGTGTGCTATCAGACTCGTCTGTTCTGTAAACCTGTACTCACACAGAAAACACCTGAATGGTTTCTCACCAGTGTGGGTTCTCAAGTGACATTTCAGATGGTACTGCTGTGCAAACCTGTGCTCACACCATGAACATTTGAATGGCTTCTCACCCGTGTGAGTTCTCATATGTACTGTCAGACTTCCTTGTACTGTACACCTGTACGCACACAACAAACACGCGAATGGTTTCTGTCCAGTGTGAGTTCTCATATGTATTATCACATTTTGTCGATGAGCAGATCTGTATTCGCACAGTGAACACTTGAAGGGTTTCTCTCCAGTGTGAACTCTTGTATGTAAAATCATATGAATCTTTTGCGTACTCTTGTAATTGCACAGTGAACACTTGTAGGGTTTTTCACCAGTGTGAGTTAGCAGGTGTCTGTTCAAAGCTCCCTGTCGTGTACATCTGTACATGCACAATGAACACTTGAACAGTTTCTCTCCAGTGTGAGTTCTTATGTGTTGTGTCATGTTCGTCCGGTCTCTACAACTGTACTCACATGATGCGCATTTGAGAGGTTTTCCTACAATGCGAGTGCTCATGATTGTGTATTTTCGGATTCCGTTCTCAATACAAGTGTACTAACACCAACTTTCAAGTGTTCTCACTATGAAGCGTAAAATATATTATCTCGGGAGATTTATGTGTAGAATCTGTTCTCAGATCGGATAGACTGACAACACACTCATGTGATATTATCTTCCGTTTTAAGTAACAATCTTATTTGGAATCTGTTATGCTTAGCCAACTGTCTGACCCCATCCTCATATCGACCCTCTCAAAGGATTAACTGAAAAGGCCCACAAAGTTCTGCAGCTGATATCCACCCTGTTCACAGAATGATCAAGTAGATGGACTTGTCCTGTAGATCTGTGAAATAAATTATACATCAGTTTAATGACATGAAGTAAAACTACCTAAAACTGGACTTCGGATATTTATACAAACACCAGAGCATCATGGGATATATTCCAGTTTGAAGACATTTGATTGGTCAATTTAAATTTTCAAAAAATAAATCCGGCCTATGGGACTGGCTCGTGAAAAATGTTGGAAGATTCAGCCAATCACCTAGGAGTAACGTGAAAGAATCATCCGCATATTCACCAGAGAAATTACATTGCCTATTAAACTAGGCATTTTTTTACATACTGCCCTTTGTCTGGAGAGAAAACAATATGCCGAAAATGCACCAACATGATATTTTAAAGCTGCTTGGAAACCATTTCAACACTATAGTCTATGTAGAGGGCCATAAGTACAAAAACTGAAAATCCTCATTATTAGGAAAACATATGACCATATTCCATATTATATTACTCCATATTCCTATTAATGACTTGATGCTTTGATTTCAAGATCATTGCCCGATAATTAATTGCCTCACCTGACCTACATGAGTAGTAGGACATTTTACCGCGCATATAGATGACCCAGATGGTTACAGGGTGACAAGAAGTGAGGACTTGAATTTTGGAACATGACGTCCGCCCTCCATGCACATATTTACAAGTTCGAATTGCTTATATTATTGGTCGTGACAATAGGCCACATATCAACGGTCATTCGTAGTAGCGCCCCCTATCGCCCGATATAGGAACTAAAATCTCCATGTTGTTGGCCATGACATATTCCCATGAGGTTTTAATCCCGCCAGTGTATATACAACTTTTATTGACAGATCAGCGCAGTCAGCAGAAGGGTAATAGTCATACAAATAATAACAACAACAAGGTGCCAAACATGGCAAATGAATAAAAGCAGAATAAAAACAATACTCACATGATACAAAGCTGACATAATTCAATATAAACTTATCAATCTGACACATGTATATATATGATTAGCTTGACATGTTATATATGATAAATGTTCTGTATGTTAGTGGTGAAATAAATTTCAATTCAAATTCAATAGGGCCTACACCATATTACAAGATCGAAGTGCTTGTTATTGACCGAGGCAAGCCAGACCGCTATCCAGACAGGTCAGACGTCTGTTCAAACAGACAAGAAAACGGTCACAGAAATTAGCCCACCCTGGTGCCCAATATTAACTAGAGTCTTAGGCACTGAAACGAGGCTATTTAAATGTAAAATAGGCTGTTGGAATAATTCCTCTAACTCTTTGATGTTCCGTGCCATGGCGAAGAGCCATACTTGTAGTCTCACACATTCATCTTAACAAGGATCTCTAGTGCATTCAGGTGAAGCTGGTAACGTGTTTTACTTAGTTCTTACATATCATAGATATTTATAATGAAATACTGAAATAAAATTTTAAAAAGTTTTCTGCTGGTTAATGTTTAACTTGAGAAATGTAATGGAGATAGTAAATTTGGACATAAATTAAAAACATTGTGCGATAGAAAAGAATCTACTCCACTGGTACTATATGCAATTTGTAGAAAAAAATAAACAGAGCTAAAAAAAATAATCGATTCCAAGCCCAAGGTATTGTTTGCAGGAAATCAAACTTTTTTTTCAACTTGATTATTTGGCATAACAAAGTTACCTCCATTGGACCTCGTGTCTGCAGCAACAACAACAGCAGCAAGAGGTCACAAACTATCACAAACATTCAAAGATAATTATCAGCCAAGTATAGCATCTGAAGCTGGAAGCATAGTGTAATACTCCTTAGGCTTAATTACTTTTGCCGAGTTTGGCATTAGTCTCCTGCGTCTGGGAGGTGGTTTCTCGATGTCATAATTATAGTGATAAACCAAAGCTAGTTTATCAAAATAATGCAGATCCAGAGGAGGGGTATGATCATTTTCCTCCCTATCCTCCGCAAGACTGCTATTCCTTGATGCGATACTAGGGCTGTGCCTAGAATGCTGATCAAACACTGATCGATCTGGTGATTGATCAACTTCAAACCTATTGTAGGGTAAGACGTCCCTTCTCCCCGCCCATGCTTCATCTCCTGATGCAGGCAAATTTTCGGAGATTCCTTGATTTGTATCATGAGAGTAATCCCCTCTGTCAAAATTAGGCGCTCGTCGGTGGTCAGTCTCTGACTATTAGCTTTAGGTGGGCTTCGTGACCGCATGTCACGTAGCCCTTGTTCCCCAATAGGCCTACAGGAAGTTAGCAACCTGTAACCATTTCGGTCATCTATACGCGGTAAGACTGACCCTGGGATCGTGTGTATCCATGTTCAGCCTACTTTCGGCAACTGCAAGAGGGAATTTCCAGAAATCAATACCACGTGACTTCGTCAGCCAATCAGAAATGTAACGTGAAATTAAAAATAAAACATTGAGTTGATGGGCCGCGAAATCCGTATGGGAAGCGGCCCTTAAATTGCAATTTCAATCAATTGAAAAGAATCTGATTAACAGATCTGAAGTTATCGCCTGCACCTGGGGTGTCCAGGTGATGGTAAGAATAGGTCTCAGCTTCTCAGAGAGCTCGTCGTAAGAGGCGATAAAAAAATGTGGTAAAAACAAAAATTGACACGCCATCCATGTAAGTGTGGAAAAAATCTGCAATGTTGTCATCTTATAGCCCCGACATGAAACTAGCATGGGGCTTTTGCCCACTGGTGCATTTGTCCATGTGTGTGTGTTGTTGTTGTTTTTTTTGTTCGCTGGGGCTTTTGTGCAGATTCCAGAAAGAATGCTGAACTGTTCTTATATTATTTATCCTCATAGCTTTCACTTATCGGCGGGAGTAGTAACCAAAGGTGATTTCGAGCCTCATTTTCCAGGGAGGTAACTCTTGGTTCCCCTGCTTCCGCCGGGGGGCGCCACCAGTCCCATATGACGTCACTTCCGGTCTGGGTGAATGGGGCGTGACCTGTGAAACGTGATAGGATACGTACTGACCTGTCTGTGGGTTTTTTCCACAATGTCGTTCACCTCCGTGTGTCTTCGGTCACCTCCGTGTCTCTTCGGTCACCTCCGTGTCTTTTCGGTCAGGTCCGTGTCTTTTTGATTACCCCTACAACAGGGGTCTGTATTATACAATATACAGGCCTGTATGGGGTATGGGGATTTTCCCGCCAGAATTTCACTGACGTCTGCTTGGGCTGGGGGTTGTCACGTGCCGAACACCTGGCTCTCCGAATTGCAACATTGTTGCATGTTCGCTACAATGTTGCAGCATCGTGAACACCTGGTCTGGTGCATATGTGTCTGCGTGAGTGAGTTCACGTGCCGAACACCTGGCTCCCCGAATTGCAACCATGTTGCACGTTCGCTACAATGTTGCGGCGACCGTGACCACCTGGTCTGGCGTCTACGTGAGTGAGCTCACGTGCCGAACATCTGGCTCCCCGAAATCAAGCCTTGTCCAGACTTGTTCTGGGTTGTACAGTTCTGCCATGCAGAGAACGGGTACTAGGAATGCATATTAAATCTATAGACAAAGTGTATCGAAGTAGAAGTTTTGGGGTCTAGGTGGGCCACTAGTGGGTCGATGGCAATCTTAATAAATTAATATCCTATCAATGCTCCCCAATCGTACATGTCGCTGTGTAGGATCTTACGTATTTCAATTGCATTTGGTGTTCTGAGCGCCATAACCATGGATATTTAATAGCATTATGACATCATGTTCGCATCTGGACTCATCCATTTTCAGTCGGGGAGGGGAGGTAGGTTCACTGAGTCCGTTTACCCCAATGTTCACACCAAAGATCAGTCCATTTATCTACCCCGTATTATGGCGACACAATGTCGGGACCGCGGCAACATGAAAAGACTCCCCGCCAGCGAGCCGGCTGGTTCGGCTGAGCCAACCAAAAATTCTTTTTCATCAATGTTCCCTTCTATGCACTACGAAGCACTCTCGGGATTGGTTAACACGCGAATTACTGCAAGCCTGTTAGATCCTACAAGCGACAATATCAAAAGGGGGAGCAGATAGGATTTAATTTTAATTAGATTGGGTCGATGGAGTCATATGAGGTATCAATATGAAGCATTCGTGAAGGCGCATCCGACGGGCTGGGGTTGAAATATCGTCATTCTGCGCATGCGCAGTAGACAAAGGGTATGGAAATTGCCGTTTTGGGGTCTAGGTGGGCCACTAATGGACCGATGGGGTCGAGTGAGGTATCAATGTGAAGCCTATGTGAGGGGACATCCCACTGGGTGGATGTGGGGTCGGAATATCGTCATTCTGCGCATGCGCAATAAACAAAGGGTATGAAAACAGACGTTTTGGGATCTAGGTGAGCCACTTATGAGCCGATGGAGTTGAGTGGGGTATCAGTGTGAAGCATATGTGAGGGGGCATCCGATTGGACTAGTGTTTCGGCCGTTGTCAACATTCTGCGCATGCGCAGAAGGAATTCTGGGAAAAGGGTGTGGAAATAGACGTTTTAGGGTTTCGGTGAGC
Source organism: Hanleya hanleyi (assembly GCA_036873755.1). Taxonomy (NCBI): domain Eukaryota; kingdom Metazoa; phylum Mollusca; class Polyplacophora; order Lepidopleurida; family Hanleyidae; genus Hanleya; species Hanleya hanleyi. The sequence goes on along the minus strand of JAVTVY010011639.1, from coordinate 17,014 downwards.
CCCTAATGATCCTATGGTGTCGTATGAGGTCTTATTTTGAAGCTGTCGTGAGGGATCAGCCGCCTGAACTAGTGTGTCGTTCGTTGTCAATAGTCTGCGCATGCGCAGTCTGGCCAACGTATAGAAATATACGTGTTGGGGTTTAGGTGGGCCACTAATGGGCCGATTGGATCGAGTGAGGTATCAATGTAAAGAATGCGTGAGGGAGTATCCAACGGACTGGGTGTGACGTGGAACTGACGTCATTCTGCTCATGCGCAGTAGAGAAAGTGTATGGAAATAGACGTTCTGGGGCCTAAGCGAGCCACTAATGGACCGATGGAGTCGAGTGAGGTATCCATGTGAAGCCTATGTGAGGAAGCAACCGCCTGGAGTAGTGTCTCGGCCGTTGTCCACATTCTGCGCATGCGCAGACAGGGAATTGTGGGAAAAGGGTGTGGAAATAGACGTTTTTGCGGTCTAGGTGGGCCACTAATGGTCCGATGGAGTCGAGTGAGGTATCAAAGTGAAGCGTTCGTGAAGGAGCGTCCAGTCATGGATGGGTGCATGTAAAATTAGGGGTATGACGTCACTTCCGGTTTGGGTGAATGGGGCGTGATCTGGGAACATGATAGGACATTACTGACCTGTCTGTGGGGGTTTTCCCGCCAGAATTTCGCTGACGTCTGCGCCTGCACCCGGGTATGCATGAGGGTCTGTGTGAATGGGGTGTGACCTGGGAACATGATAGGAATGCATGTACTGACCTGTCTGTGGGGTTTTTCCCGGCCCGGCCCGGCCCGGCCCACCCCGGCCGCAGCGCGCGGGTTCTCTGGAAGTGCGCGCCGGAAGTACGCGGATGAATTTCGGGCCAAAAGGTCAAAGGTCACATCCAGGTCGAAAGGTCAAAGGTCTCCCTTTGGGCAAGGTTCGGCAACAATGTTGCGGCATCGATATACAGAGCTTGAACCCAAAAAGGGGATTGTAAATTAACCTGGGAAGGATGGGCAGTTCCATTTTGACCAATCAGTCAATGGACCAATGAGCCAATGAGTGATCGATAAAAGAACCAATGGACGGGTACTAGAATTTTGCTCACGTCTGCGCCTACATCCGGGTACTAGGATGCTTTCGCCTACGTCCGCGCCTGGGAAGTGGGACTGTTTAGGGCATTGCTGCATTCATTGCCCTGCCGATCGGAGCTAACTGGCCAGCCTGCTTGACCAGCCTCAGCCTATGTGACGACAGGAGCTACTTGCCTGAGCCTCACCAGCCTGAGCCTGCCACACCGGAGCTATACGATGAGACGTGGAGAAGATTTTCCAGGGGATCCAGGAGCGCCTCCGGCGCTGTAATCTTGTTGTTGTTGCTCTCTCTTTTGGACTAACCCATCAGATTAGTACGTATCACGGACTACACCCGTAGAGCTACATCTAGGCGCGCATGTGTGACATGGTCTATAAAACACGTCTCTCTGGCTCCTACACCTCCATTCCTACGGATTCAGAGCCATGACGGACACCCGTACCTATGCGACTCGCATTTGACAGCATGCGACCGTGGTTAATTCACTTACGGGTTACCGAGCACTGGTTCGGTCCATCTTTTCAGATGGCGGCGACAACGAGGGGCGAAGCCGGATCCTGAACGAGTTCACAGAAGCGGTCCACGACAGAGTGCACTCGATGGAGAGGTGTGCCATCACTCACCACTACTGGACTATGACAGCCATCCTTGATGCTCGGGCTATGGACCACGAGCGCTCACGCCGGAATCAGCGACGGCTGGTTGGCCTAGTCATGGTCTGTGCCCTATTGACCCTGGCGCTGTGGCATTGACAGTGGGACCTGACTATAACTACGAGGGTCAGATACAGTGTGCGTCATTCACCTATCGTCATTGAGTCAACCATGTCACCAGTTCTACGAGCCATCCTTCCCCTTACACCCCGGGTGGGGTTACACGTCTATGAAGATAAAATCACCCTCGTGGAAGACCGTGGAGATGTTTGCTGGTCGCGCGCTGAGACCGTATCGAATACGGTTACGCTACATCGTGACGGCTGGACCAAATTTAATCGGGTGTTGAGCGGCAAGCACGACGGACACCTCATCCACATAGACAATGCCATCTACGTACACCGTGGACCCTTCTTCCCACGCCTGGGCCGCTACCAAGACCCTACGCGAGGCTTCACCCTAGACCACGATCTGTGGACAGCCTTCGAGAGAGTGATGCCTATCGTGGACCAGCTGTTTACACCGGACGAGCGGTCATCAGACGAGTTGGAGTGGACTCGTGCCCTGAGAGAAGCGGCGGCAGAACCCAATGAACAAATGTCTAGCAATGAACCATACGACGATGCCATTGATTACCCGGCTAGGCTTTGACCACCCGATCCTTTGATCTCACGGGGTTCTCCCTATAAATACGAGAGTCAGTCAAATCTGGTGCCATTCACGTACTGACCATGACGGAGCATATAATACTGGCGTATCTCAGCTTGACCCCCGAGGTTTTCCTGCGCGTTTATGCGGAAAAGGTCGATATCATGGAGGAGATGGGAGACATCTGTGATGCGGACCCTACATAACCGTGCCCGGCCCACATTCGTCTGTCCCGGGAGGGCTGGACCAAATTCAAACGGGTGTTGTCTGGTGAACTGGACGGCGACCTCATCCACTTGTGTCGCGATGTGTACATCCGACGCGGCCCTTTCTTTGCTCAATTGGCTCGGCTAGATGGGGGTACAGTGCATTTTACCCTTCATCCTGATCTATGGTCAGCATTGAAAGATGCCGTGGTAGATGTGGATCAAGTGCTTATCAAGCGGTCATCAGACGAGTTGGACTGGCCATTTACCATGGACACTGCGGAAGCCAAGGAAGAAAATCAGAAAGAAACTCCGGCCCAAGATATACCCGTTATAAATAAACGATAGAGCCAGGATCCATCATCATTTGTCACCATGAAGCGCTGGGAGAAGGTGTTGGATAACTTATACTACAGTCATGGATGGGTGCATGTAAAATTAGGGGTATGACGTCACTTCCGGTTTGGATGAATGGGGCGTGACCTGGGAACATGATAGGACATTACTGACCTGTCTGAGGGGGTTTTCCCGCCAGAATTTCGCTGACGTCTGCGCCTGCACCCGGGTATGCATGAGGGTCTGTGTGAATGGGGTGTGACCTGGGAACATGATAGGAATGCATGTACTGACCTGTCTGTGGGGTTTTTCGCGGCCCGGACCGGCCCGGCCCGGCCCGGCCCGGCCCACCCCGGCCGCAGCGCGCGGGTTCTCTGGAAGTGCGCGCCGGAAGTACGCGGATAACTTTCGGGCCAAAAGGTCAAAGGTCACATCCAGATCAAAAGGTCAAAGGTCTCCCTTTGGGCAAGGTTCGGCAACAATGTTGCGGCATCGATATACAGAGCTTGAACCCAAAAAGGGGATTGTAAATTAACCTGGGAAGGATGGGCAGTTCCATTTGGACCAATCAGTCAATGGACCAATGAGCCAATGAGTGATCGATAAAAGAACCAATGGACGGGTACTAGAATTTTGCTCACGTCTGCGCCTACATCCGGGTACTAGGATGCATCCGCCTACGTCCGCGCCTGGGAAGTGGGACTGTTTAGGGCATTGCTGCATTCATTGCCCTGCCGATCGGAGCTAACTGGCCAGCCTGCCTGACCAGCCTCAGCCTATGTGACGACAGGAGCTACTTGCCTGAGCCTCACCAGCCTGAGCCTGCCTCACCAGCCTGAGCCTGCCTCACCGGAGCTATACGATGAGACGTGGAGAAGATTTTCCAGGGGATCCAGGAGCGCCTCCGGCGCTGTAATCTTGTTGTTGTTGCTCTCTCTTTTGGACTAACCCATCAGATTAGTACGTATCACGGACTACACCCGTAGAGCTACATCTAGGCGCGCATGTGTGACATGGTCTATAAAACACGTCTCTCTGGCTCCTACACCTCCATTCCTACGGATTCAGAGCCATGACGGACACCCGTACCTATGCGACTCGCATTTTACAGCATGCGACCGTGGTTAATTCACTTACGGGTTACCGAGCAGTGGTTCGGTCCATCTTTTCAGATGGCGACGACAACGAGGGGCGACGCCGGATCCTGAACGAGTTCACAGAAGCGGTCCACGACAGAGTGCACTCGATGGAGAGGTGTGCCATCACTCACCACTATTGGACTATGACAGCCATCCTTGATGCTCGGGCTATGGACCACGAGCGCTCACGCCGGAATCAGCGACGGCTGGTTGGCCTAGTCATGGTCTGTGCCCTATTGACCCTGGCGCTGTGGCATTGACAGTGGGACCTGACTATAAATACGAGGGTCAGATACAGTGTGCGTCATTCACCTATCGTCATTGAGTCAACCATGTCACCAGTTCTACGAGCCATCCTTCCCCTTACACCCCGGGTGGGGTTACACGTCTATGAAGATACAATCACCCTCGTGGAAGACCGTGGAGATGTTTGCTGGTCGCGCGCTGAGACCGTATCGAATACGGTTACGCTACACCGTGACGGTTGGACCAAATTTAAGCGGGTGTTGAGCGGCGAGCTCGACGGACACCTCATCCACATAGACAATGCCATCTACGTACACCGTGGACCCTTCTTCCCACGCCTGGGCCGCTACCAAGACCCTACGCGAGGCTTCACCCTAGACCCCGATCTGTGGACAGCCTTCGAGAGAGTGGTGTCTATCGTGGACCAGCTGTTTACACCGGACGAGCGGTCATCAGACGAGTTGGAGTGGACTCGTGCCCTGAGAGAAGCGGCGGCAGAACCCAATGAACAAATGTCTAGCAATGAACCATACGACGATGCCAATGATTACCCGGCTAGGCTTTGACCACCCGATCCTTTGATCTCACGGGGTTCTCCCTATAAATACGAGAGTCAGTCAAATCTGGTGCCATTCACGTACTGACCATGACGGAGCATATAATACTGGCGTATCTCAGCTTGACCCCCGAGGTTTTCCTGCGCGTTTATGCGGAAAAGGTCGATATCATGGAGGAGATGGGAGACATCTGTGATGCGGACCCTACATAACCGTGCCCGGCCCACATTCGTCTGTCTCGGGAGGGCTGGACCAAATTCAAACGGGTGTTGTCTGGTGAACTGGACGGCGACCTCATCCACTTGTGTCGCGATGTGTACATCCGACGCGGCCCTTTCTTTGCTCAATTGGCTCGTCTAGATGGGGGTACAGTGCATTTTACCCTTCACCCTGATCTATGGTCTGCATTGAAAGATGCCGTGGTAGATGTGGATCAAGTGCTTATCAAGCGGTCATCCGACGAGTTGGACTGGCCATTTACCATGGACACTGTGGAAGCCAAGGAAGAAAATCAGAAAGAAACTCCGGCCCAAGATATACCCGTTATAAATAAACGATAGAGCCAGGATCCATCATCATTTGTCACCATGAAGCGCTGGGAGAAGGTGTTGGATAACTTATACTACAGTTCCGACAGTCCGGCGGCCTATAGTGCATTGTCGGCTCTCTATCGAGCGGCCAAACCCCAGGGGATACAACGTGCCCAAGTCCGAGATTGGTTAAGAAAACAAGACACCTTTACCTTACATCGATCTGTCCGTCGCCATTTTCTACGGAACCGGGTCATCGTGGGAGGAATATATGCCCAGTGGCAAGCGGATTTGGTCGATATGAGCGCCTTTGCCAAACACGACGATGGGAATCGGTATATCTTGACGTGCATCGATATCATATCGAAGTATGCGTGGGTCGTACCCATCCGGACGAAAACGGGGGCGAATCTCATAGCGGCGTTCAAAGACATCTTCAAGACCGGGCGCAAACCTTTGTATTTGCAAACCGACGAAGGCACTAAATTCCTCAACAGACCGTTCCAACAGTTTCTGAAAGCCCAGAAGGTGTTTTTCTTACAACGTACAACGAGACCAAGGCTTCCGTGGTGCAAAGGTTCAACAGGACATTCAAAGGCCGCATGTATAAATATTTCACCTATAAGAATACAAGGCGGTACATCGATGTTCTCCCGGAACTTGTGAGTGGTTACAATCGAGCCTATCACCGGAGTATAGAGAGAGCCCCCATTACCGTCACCCAACGCAATGAAGCCCAAGTCCAGCGTGTCTTGTACCCCAAGCAATCGCAGCGAACGACGAAGGCGGTGTACAAGGTCGGGGACCCTGTACGGATCAGTAAAGTCAAAGGTCAATTTCAGAAAAGTTACTTGCCCAACTGGAGCGATGAACACTTTCTGATTAAACGGCGCCTACCCCGACAGCAGCGAGTCAATGAGCTGGAAGATCTTCCAGGGGAACCGTTGCTAGGGACGTTTTACGAGGCGGAATTACAGCCTGTCGTAAAAACACAGCAAGACTACTACACGGTGGAGCAGATTTTGAAAACGGAACGTCGACGTGGCAAACTGTTTCATTTTGTCAAATGGCAAGGCTGACCCAGTTCCTTCAATTCCTGGGTCGCTGCCAACCAGGTGAAACGCCTATAAAGCCAGTCACCACTGCCGTCATCCTTCATTCCACGTGCTATGGACAAACAGCAGCTGCCTCTGAACACAGCGTCTCCCAAAACGCGCAAAGCGCAAGTGGGCTTTGTGGTGATAGTGCTAACCCTGCTGAGTGTGTTGTACGGAGGTGTGTTTTACGACGTAGCCTATGTCAGCACGTTACTTAACCAACTGAGAACACCAGCCATCAGTGAAACCGGTCTACAGATAGCACCAGTCAACCCAGTATCGAGCCCAGTCACCACCACACCCCGTGTACAAGCCCCATCGTAATCCACACCAAGCTCCACACCTACACCAAGTCCACCCACTACGTCTGAAAACCCACCGGCTTTCATCACTCACACTGAACAGACAACGACGACCGACGTTGTACCCACCACCATCATCACTCGCAGTGAACAGACAACGACGACCGACGTTGTACCCACCACCACCACTCCAGTTCACTTGTACCAAATTTACAAGAGCGGGTTACCACACCAGCGCATACAGCTCGAACCATGGACCCTCGGTGGCAGCATCCCTTCACTTGCGTCATCGCAGGACCGACAGGCTCCGGCAAAACGCACTTCGTCAGGAAGCTCCTTCAACACGCCGACAGCATGATCACCCCACCCATTGCCCGAGTCGTGTGGTGTTACGGAGAATGGCAGGCAGCGTACTCAGCAATGTGCCACATCACGTTCGTGGAAGGCCTACCCAACCTGGCCGATTTGGAACCCGACACCTTGGTGGTTCTGGATGATCTCATGGCGGAGACGAATGCGCTTTACCAAAGGCAGCCATCATCGACGGCTCAGCATCATCTACATTGTACAGAATCTGTTCAGTAAAAACAAAGAACATCGGAGCATCAGCTTAAATGCCCACTACCTGGTGGTCTTCAAAAACCCGAGAGATACCACTCAACTGCTGCACCTGGCGAGACAGATATATCCCGGCCGCACACCGTTTGCGTTGGAAGCCTTTAAAGATGCCACAACCCCTCAGCACGTGTATATGTTCTTCGACCTCAAGCAAGCCACCCCCAACCACCTTCGACTACGGACCGGCATCTTTCCCGGAGAGACCCACCACGTGTACATGCACAAATAATGTAAACACACTCACAGTGGCGCCCCCAGCTGGGGGGTGTGTGTTTGATGATGGGGATAATAAAAAGAATGAATACCACAGCATGGTTGACTTTATCTCTGTTCTCTGAAGTAGATAAAAAGAGCAAAGTTGTGGGTTCTAGCATTAGTTGTACATGATGTCTGCGCGAGTGCGGAAGCACGCTCCGACGCTCCGTGTATTGAAGACGGCCCCACCCGAGTTGGCCCGAACCATTGTACGCGGTGCGGACCCTGACCTTGTACGCTGTCTGTGCGAGATCGGGTACAACCTGTTAAAAGGCAACGTACCACTGACTCCGGCTCAGAAGACCAAGTTGGCCAAGCATAAGACAGGTCTCCGAACCCAAGTCCATAAGCGGGTCCCTCAAACACAAAAGAAAATAGTGTTACAGAAAGGCGGCTTTCTCGGGGACATCTTAGCACCGTTGGCCGCTTCCGTGTTGGGTCCAGTATTGGGTGGACTCTTCGGTCGAGAATGAACCACACGAAAAAAATGGTCCTCGTCGAACCACGGTTCCTTCAAAACCTCCAATCGCCCTACCCTGTCCCACCTACGGTGAATACCATAAACACCCTCGATGGAGAGATGCAACAGATCTTACAAAGACCGAGGTTAAGCGACAGTGAGAAAGCACAACGGTACAATGAGACGCTTCAACGGTACATGACGTTCATGGACCAATACAAAACCCCCTCTACCCCAGCACCATCACCACCACCACCACCACGTGACACACTGCCTACCTGAGCACCGCTCTAACAGCTGCCATCACCAGTGGTACCACCCACAGCCCCACAGTGGGTGGAAGACGAAATGCTGAAGAGTGTACCAGCATCGTTCAGGAAACAAGCTGGCCTGGTATTACAACGGATGAAACAGAATCCTAACATGACTTGAAATGATAAAGGCGAACTCCTGGTACAGAATTAGGTGGTCCCCGGGACCCACATGACGGATTTAGTGAATGACCTGATGCGTCTACGCAGGTCGCACACGGATCCTCGAGGATGGGAGGTCTTTGCTCAAGGCTTGAAAGACATGCATGTGCCACAGGAATTGGTGGGGAATCTCCACCGCTGGGCCTTTATGCAGCGGACCGTCATGGCTCTGAAACCATAGGAATGGAGGTGTAGGATCCAGAGAGACGTGTTTTATAGACCATGTCACACATGCGCGCATAGACGTAGCTCTACGGGTGTAGTCCGTGATACGTACTATTCTGATGAGTTAGTCCAAAAAAGAAATCAACAGCAACAACAAAGATTACAGCGCCGGAGGTGCTCCTGGATCCCCTGGAAAATCTTCTCCACGTCTCATGGTATAGCTCCGGTGAGGCATGCTCAGGCTGGTGAGGCTCAGCCAAGTAGCTCCTCTCGTCAGATTGGCTCAGGCTGGTCAGGCAGGCTGGTCAGGTAGCTCCGATCGATAGGGCAATGAATGCAGCAATGCCCTAAACATTCCCACTTTTATATACCTACATAGAAGTACCCGGATGTAGGCGGGGACGTAGGCGAAAGTATCCTAGTACCCGGATGTAGGCGCAGACGTGAGCGAAATTCTAGTGCCCGTCCATTGGTTCTTTTATCGATCACTCATTGGCTCATTTTCTCGACCGTTGATTGAACCAAATGGAACTGCCCATCCTTCCCAGGTTAATTTACAATCCCTTTTGGGTTCGAGCTCTATATATCGATGCCGCAACATTGTTGCCGAACCTTGCCGAAAGGGAGACCTTTGACTTTTTGACTTGGATGTGATCTTTGACCTTTTGACCCGACATTTATCCGCGCACTTCCGGTGATGTCGCGCACTTCCGGAGAACCCGCGCGCGCGCGCGCTGCGGCTGGGGCGGGCCGGGCGGGGCCGGGAAAAACTTCCTCAGGCAGGTCAGTACATGCATTCCTATCATGTTCCCAGGTCACACCCCATTCACACAGACCCTCATGCATACCCGGATGCAGGCGCAGACGTCAGCGAAATTCTGGCGGGAAAACCCCCACAGACAAGTCAGTACATGTCCTATCATGTTCCCAGGTCACGCCCCATTCACCCAAACCGGAAGTGACGTCATACCCCTAATTTTACATGCACCCATCCATGACTGGATGCCCCTTCACGAATGCTTCACTTTGATACCTCACTCGACTCCATCGGACCATAAGTGGCCCACCTAGACCGCAAAAACGTCTATTTCCACACCCTTTTCCCACAATCCCCTGTCTGCGCATGCGCAGAATGTGGACAACTGCCGAGACACTACTCCAGGCGGTTGCTTCCTCACATAGACTTCACATGGATACCTCACTCGACTCCATCGGCCCATTAGTGGCTCGCCTAGGCCCCAGAACGTCTATTTCCATACACTTTCTCTACTGCGCATGCGCAGAATGACGTCAGTTCCACGTCACACACAGCCCGTTGGATATTCCCTCACGTATGCTTTACATTGATACCTCACTCGATCCAATCGGCCCACTAGTGGCCCACCTAAACCCCAACACGTCTATTTCTATACTACGGCCAGACTGCGCATGCGCAGACTATTGACAACGAACGACACACTAGCTCAGGCGGCTGCTTCCTCACGACAGCTTCAAAATAAGACCTCATACGACACCATAGGATCATTAGGGGCTCACCTAAACCTTAAAACGTCTATTTCCACACCCTTTTCTCAGAATTCTCTGTCTGCGCATGCGCAGTATGTTGACAACGACCGAGACACTAGTCCAATCGGATGCCCCCTCACATATGCTTCACATTGATACCTCACTCAACTCCATCGGCTCATTAGTGGCTCACCTAGATCCCAAAACGTCTATTATCATACCCTTTGTCTATTGCGCATGCGCACAATGACGATATTTCGATCCCACATCCACCCAGTGGGATGCCTCCTCACATAGGCTTCACATTGATACCTCACTCGACCCCATCGGTCCATTAGTGGCCCACCTAGACCCCAAAACGGCTATTTCCATACACTTTGTCTACCGCGCATGCGCAGAATGACGATATTTCAACCCCACACCCAGCTCGTCGGATGCGCCTTCAAGAATGCTTCACATTGATACCGCGTATGACTCCATCGACCCACTAGTGGCCCACCTAGACCCTAAAACGTCTACTTCCATACACTTTGTCTGTAGATTTAATATGCATTCCTAGTACCCGTTCTCTGTGTGGCAGAACTGTACAACCCAGAACAAGTCTGGACATGCTTTGATCTCGGGGAGCCAGGTGTTCGGCACGTGAGCTCACTCACGCAGACGCCAGGCCAGGTGTTCACGGTCGCCGCAACATTGTAGCGAACGTGCAACATTGTTGCAATTCGGGGAGCCAGGTGTTCGGCCCGTGAACTCACTCACGCAAACACATATGCACCAGAACAGGTGTTCACGATGCCGCAACATTGTAGCGAACGTGCAACAATGTTGCAATTCGGAGAACCAGGTGTTCTGCACGTGACAACCCCCAGCCCAAGCAGACGTCAGCGAAATTCTGGCGGGAAAACCCCAACAGACAGATCAGTACATGTCCTATCATGTTCAAAAATGACCATCCCCATACCCCATACAGGCCTGTATATTGTATAATACAGACCCCTATTGTAGGGGTAATCGAAAAGACACGGACCTGACCGAAAAGACACGGGGGTGACCCATTCGCGACTGCTCGGCTTATTCCGTGAAGTCATAATACCTCGCGTATTAATGGTGTAAGAATTTTACAGCTCTCCGCTGTAAACCGTGATCCGCCGCACGTGAGGCACATCACATACTGTAGGATGTGTTTCCTCTCACATAGTCCTCGTTGTATTTCTCTCTTATCGGGATATAAAATATACATCCAAATGAAATGGTCATTCTCTTGATCTACCCGGGAAGAATCTCTTCTAATTTGAGGCGTTTCTCTCGGGTTTCCCTCTTGAGCTAATCTCCATCAGTGTCCATGGTAACGGAAGTCATACAGCTGGCATGCGCCGTTCGAAGTTTCCGCGTGATAGTATTCTTTCAACATGGATGCCAATATGGATTCCTAGCAGTACAGGACGAGGCACTAATGTCCTACATTGTCCGAGATCGTGTCGAGTGGGAGGTGACCGAAGAGACACGGAGGTGACTGAAGACACACGGAGGTGAACGACATTGTGGAAAAAACACAGACAGGTCAGTACATATCCTATCATGTTTCACAGGTCACGCCCCATTCACCCAGACCGGAAGTGACGTCATACGGGACTGGTGGCGCCTCCTGGCGGAAGCAGGGGAACCAAGAGTTACCTCCCTGGAAAATGAGGCTCGAAATCACCTTTGGTTACTACTGGTGGGCAAGGACACATTTTGTTGTTGTATAAGGCCAAAATTAAAAAGTAGTTTGCTTGTGGTAACAAGGGCATGTGAAAAATATTGGGTCGGTCGGTCGGTCGCATTTTAATTTTGTTTTATAATTTTTTTTTTCTTTTGATTAATATTACTCTATAATTCTTCTCGTTGTTTGCATCCAGTGATATGCAGATCGACACCACAAAGCATTGTTTCAGGTTCCTTCTTATACGTTGAACAGCACTCCTGTTCATGGTAGGCTGTCCGTCTAAAACACGCCAAACAGGTTGGGGAAAATACCTTGAACGAGGTATTATACCGTGATCGGGGTATAGGTCTGTACCTCGATTGGTGAATAGGGATTTATCAACTTCAGTTTTTAAATATTTATAGAAAATGTGGACATTCACACATACCCCGGACGCACAGGGACATGTATCAATTGGATTGCATACCGGATTTCAAAGGCTCAACTGAGAGCAAATAAACGCAGTATATATTCAGACCTGGCAGTGTTCTGTTTTCTGTTACACTTCATAACACAAATCTCGGATCGTATATGGTGCTGCGGTGCACAGTTTTGGTTAAAATCCACTGCTTCGAGCATCTATCTTCACGGACGTTGAAAGACTTATCCTCGAACCCGAAATCCTAACAATTACGCCACGCACTACGAACAACACTGATTGGCTGTTTACACTATTGCATTACACAGCGCGCGAAATTCAAAACTGTCAAACGTGTCCGTCTGGGTTGATCAATCCAAGACAGCCAATCAGCGTTGTTCGTGGTGCGTGATGTAATTGTTATGATTTCCGGTTCGAGGCTACAGTACCGCTGATTTGAGAAAGGATTTTACCAAAACTGTGCACCGCAGCATCATATATAATCCAGGATTTCTGTTACGAAGTGTAACAGAAAACAGAACACCGCCAGGTCTGAATAAATTGCGTTTATTTGCTCTCAATCGAGCCTTTAAAATCCGGTAATTTCTCACGGAAAATTTCAAGATGACGTCCCTTTAATCCCTTTGGGGTGTGAGATGGGGTATGTATAAGCAATCAAATTGATACATGTCCCTGTGCCCGGACTGCATGGATCTTTCAACATAATCTATGGCTTCATTGTTCCATGATCTTCACAGTTTTTTATTTTCTTTTTTTAGTCATTTTATGCGACTAATCATTCAAATTAGCCACTTCAATATTTCAAAAATGAAACATGACTTCAAATGACATTCAGTTAAATTTATTCAGTAAAAGAAAATGGCATGTGATGGCATACTTCCATGTCTTAGCATGTCAAGGTTATGCACAAATTGCTTGATTCAAGAGGCAATGCCTAATTAATAAACCACACACACACACAACTTAATCTGCTAACATGTACACACAAAAAAACAGACCTCTGCTGTGGGTATTCTGATCCTGCCATGTGAGTGTATGCGAGGAGATTGTACACTGCATCAAAAAATTTAATCTAATTTATTCATCTGTCAATGCATCTACATTCATTGGGTATATCTTTGAGCAGAAAGCAGATGGAAATATGCCATCATCACATGCCATTTTCATTCACAGAATAAATTTCACCAAATATGTCATTTGAAGCCATGTTTCATTTTTGAAATATTAGAGTGGCTAATTCGATTGATTAGTAGAATAAAACGAAGCAATAACTTGCTGTGAAAATCATGGAACAATGAAGCCATACATGCTGTTGAAAGATCCATGCATTCAGGGGTATTTGTCGATGTCCACATTTTCCATAAATATATAAAAACTAAAGTTGACATACGTAGCCCTATACTCCAATCGAGGTATAGGCCAGTAGTGTATAATGCCCGATCTGAGCCACCTTTTACCCGGATGTAGAGGTCATTTGGGGAGGAAATGTGGCGGTGAGATCCAATCAGAAGCGAGTAAAATTTGACCTCAGAAATTTGCATATGACGTTCTGTGGGTCCAAGATGGCGGCGTGTGGGTGCAAGATGGCGGCGCGTTCTGTGGGTCCAAGATGGCGGCGTGTGGGTGCAATATGGCGGCGCGTTCTGTGGGTCCAAGATGGCGGCGTGTGGGTGCAAGATGGCGGCGCGTTCTGTGGGTCCAAGATGGCGGCGTGTGGGTGCAAGATGGCGGCGTTCTGTGGGTCTTAATGTATACGTGGAATACCTAAATAGACGTTTTGTCACCTAGGGGAGCACCTCATGGGCCGATGGAGTTGAGTGAGGTATCCATGTGAAGCCTAGGTGAGGGGGCATCTGATGGGCTGGGGGTGGGGTTGACATATCTGCCTTCTGCGCATGCGCGGTGGCCCAAGGGTATGAAAATAGCCGTTTTGGAGCTAGGGGAGCTACTAATGGTCCGATGGTGTCGAGTGAGGTATCAAAGTGAAGCTTATGTGAAGGGGCATCTGATGGGCTGGGTGTGGGGTTGATATATCGGCCTTCTGCGCATGCGCGGTGGCCCAAGGGTATGGAAATAGACGTTTTGGGATCTAGGGCAGCCACTAATGGTCCAATGGAGTTGTATGAGGTATCCATGTGAAGCCTAGGTGAAGGGATATTTGATGGCTGGGTGGGTGCATGTAAAAATTTTCCTGAAAAAAACCCCCCGGAACTCGGACTTTATCGAAAAATCCGCCAAAATACCTATATGGGGTATGGGGGGTATATAGGTCGCCGGGCTTAACGGGGCTCGCCTATCAATAGAGTTATCTCCCCCTAGTTCCAGGGTGGGTGTATGTAAAAATTTTCCTGAAAAAATACGGAACACGGACTTTATTCTAAATTACGAGAAAATGCCTATATGGGGTATGGGTGGTATAGGACCATCCTGGGAAACCTACTTCTCGACATTTGCGGTATGGGTTGTGGGGTCTCGTTTTCTTAGTCTCGTCAAGACAAACATGATAGGAAGTGTCCCGGAGCGAAACGGTGAAATTTTTGAAAAAGTACGATATAGACCCATATAGGCCCATACTGGGGTATAGGACCGATGTTTGTCCCCCTGGGAAACCCACTTCTCGACATTTGCGGTAGGGTTGTGGGGTCTCGTTTTCTTAGTCTCGTAATTTAGAACACGATAGGAAGTGTCCCGGAGCGAATCGGTGAAATTTTTGAAAAAGTACGATATAGCCCCATATAGACATATATATATAAATATATAGTCCCATACTGGGGGTATAGGTTCAATGTTTATCCTACTGGGAAACCTACTTCTAGACATTTGCGGTAGGGTTGTGGGGTCTCGTTTTTCACGTCTCGACATTTAGAACATCATAGCAAGGGTCGCGGAGCGAATCGGTGAATTTTTTGAAAAAAGTCACCAAGGCCTGGATAGGCCCATAGGCCTATACTGCATGGCTATGGGTGTATAGGGCCATACGGGGTGGACATGTTGGAGTCTAGGTGAGTCCCTGGTGGTCCAATGGGGTCGAGTAAGGTCTTATTTTGAAGCTCTCGTGAAGGAGCACTTGACTACACTAATGGTTCCTCCGTGTTCAATAGTCTGCGCATGCGCAGACTGGCCCGTAGTATAGAAAGTAGGCATTTTGGGGGTATGTGGGTGTGTGTTTGGGTTAGAGATGGGCTATTCACGGTTCGAATGGGTCGTGTGAGGTATCCATGTGAAGCCTAGGTGAGGGAGCCTCTGATGGCGTGGGTGTGGGGTTGAAATATCGTCATTCTGCGCATGCGCAGCCTGGCCGTATTATGGAAATAGACGTTTTTGGGGTCTAGCCGAGCCCCTCGTGGGCCTATTGGGTCGAGTGAGGTATCCATGTGAAGGCTAGATGTGGGGGCTAGACTAATTATATATTCTGTATTATACAATCGGATAGCGGTTGTCGTGAATAACAACAAGTTCAGCAATGTTTATATAGTTTATTATCCCCAATGTTACATCGTACCCAGGCTGGGGGAGCCGCCCTGGGTATGTTTAGTATGTTAACAGCAAAACAAATTGAAATATCAAACACCATGTTTTATTATTTAACGCACCGTCACATTAGGTACAAGTGTTTACTGAGCTCAAGTCAACGATCAGCATGTAGTCATAGAGAGTATGTGTGGCATGTTATGGTATTCATCAGTGCGCGGGTGACGCATTCAACCGATGGCGGTGGTCGGTCAGCTTGGTCAGGAAAGACGTGATATTGGTTACCCTCTCTACCACCCATTGTATGTTGGGGCGTTGACGATGTGCCCATCTCAAGGGTTCCACGGTGTCCAGTATCTCCAGCATCGTCTCTAGTGACCTCCGATTAATGATGGTGAACGGCTGGTCAGACACATAGATATTATTGCCGGGATAATAATACCGTAACTGGCCGGTCTTTTTGTGACGTAAGATGTACCCGAAAGCGACATTCAATTTGAAGGCCGTAGTTTGATCTTTGAAGATGGCTTCCACGTAGCTGCGTAGGCGGGTGCGGCTGGTCAGTGGAAAATTGTAAATATCTTGAATAGGGCCATGAGGGTGGAAACAGTGCCGTGTCATGGACCAATGGCGCCGATCGATGTCACTCACTGGATGGTTGTCCTGTAAGAGATCGCCCAGAAAATGTTCGATGTTGTCAGGCGTATGACTCGAAACCGTAATGCTGGGGTCCGGCTGGATATCCAGGCTCTTCTGAACTGTGGGTATAGGCGGGCTCTCCTTCATCGCATCACCAGTGGCGTTCGTCTCCCCGGGCTTATCTTCACTGGGTCTGACCTTCCGCGGCTCCTCTTCAGTAGGAAGTTGTCGCTCAAACCTTAGAGACGGACCATGAATCAAACGCTGATGCCGTCTTAACTGACTAAAGAGTTGACCACAATCCTCGCATGGACGCTTGCGTCGCCCATGAATTGAACGTTCGTGGCGCAGTAACTGATCCTCCCGATTAAATGACCCTGCGCAGGTTATACAAGTATACCGTGCATCGTTGTGGTTGGAGGCCTCGTGGCGTCGTAAATTATCTAGACGAGTAAACTGCCTCTGACAAGTTGTGCAAGTGAACACCTTGGTGGAATCGCCCAGAAAATGTTCGATGTTGTCAGG
>JAVTVY010011638.1:0-55274 GCA_036873755.1 Hanleya hanleyi | reverse complement strand
TCGGCCACAAATCTGCCAAGTATTCCTGGACATAATGAATGAACATGCTTTGTTTCAGTACAGCACGGTAAAAACATGTAATGATCGTGTACTAGACCTTGTTGCTGGCACCCTTGACTCGGTGATCATTACTAATAGCCCAAGTGCCGTGACTTCCAATCACTCAGCTATTCAAGGAAACTTCTCTGTTCAAACAAAGCGTGAGAAACTATGCAATGCAGAACGAATCGTTTTTAATTACAAACGTGCTGACCATGCTGACTTTGAACATATGAAACGCCTTTTATTGTGCATAGATTGGTCAATTTTAGATTCTTTTAACTCAGTGGATGAAAGCTTTCAATATTTTTATGATATTTTACAAGCTGTTTTAAAAGAATGCATTCCAACGATCCGTATTAAAAACCGTAAATTTCCCATATGGTATGACAATGAGCTAGTGGCCCTGGTAAAAGAAAAGGAATATGCCCGTAAACAATACACCAGAACTGGGAAAAACAAATTATCTTATGAGTATACACGGTTTTCAGATCTCAGAAAAGAAGTAAAGAAACTCCAGTCACTGAAGTACAAGGATTATCTAACTACAGTTCAGGACTCTCTCCAGGATAATCCTAAACGATTTTGGGGTTTCATTAAACGTAAAAAGTGCGAAGGTTCGTTTAGCGGTCCGATGTCAGACGGTCATCGCCAAGCTTCGAAAAGTGTTGATATTGCCTCTTTATTTAATGATTATTTTACTTCAATATTCAATGGTGATGCCGCTTCGAACTTTCCGCCAATGGTCGATGAGTCAAGTGATACTTTTTCTGAATTATCGCTATCATTTAACGAGGTGCACGAAACATTGTCAAACTTAAACGTTTACAAGTCATGTGGCTATGACAATATCACTGGCAAAGTTCTCAAGACATGTGCAGATGAACTGTGTGTACCCTTATGCAAACTATTTAACTTGTCTTTGAAATTCGGTAGTTTCCCCTCAGTTCTTAAATATTCAAATGTTGTACCTGTTTTCAAAGCTGGGGATAAACAATTGTCAACAATTATAGACCTGTTTCTCTGTTACCTTTAGTAGGCAAAGTTTTCGAATCTGCTGTTAATCTCCATTTTGTAAATTTCTTCTCTCCTATGCTTTGTGATGAACAGCATGGTTTTACAGCAAATAGGTCGACTATTACAAACTTAGCCTGTTTTACTGATTTTGTTACGAACCAGATTGAGAATCGTTCCACGCTGTGTATACTGATTTCAGTAAAGCTTTCGACTCTGTCAGTCATGATCTTCTCGTATATAAACTTAGTAAATATGGAGTCCGTGGTAACATTCTTAACTGGTTCAAATCCTATCTTAATAATAGAAGTCAGCGGGTTGTTATTGACGGAGTGACATCTCCATGGAGCACTGTTACCTCTGGAGTCCCCCAGGGCTCAATCTTAGGACCTAGTATGTTTTTATTATTCATCAACGATCTTCCCAAAGTTTTAACAGAAAGTAAATGTCTGTTGTTTGCTGATGATGCTAAGTTTTTTAAAGTAATTCACTCAATCAATGACTGTTATTCACTGCAAGCTGATATAAACAATGCAATTGAGTGGTGTAGATTATGGAAGATCAGTCTCAATATTTTAAAATGTATCTCTATCAATTTTACTCTGAAGAGAAACAAGACTGATTTTACATATACAATAAATGATGTTCCATTACAAAATGTCAAAGAAATCAAAGATCTGGGTGTGATTTTATCAGATAACTTGAATTTTAAATTTCATGTTGATACTGTTCTTAGTAAGGCTAGAAGAATGTATGGTTTTATTCGAAGGAACTGTCAATCTTTTAATAATGTATCTGCCATAAAATCATTGTGTATGTGCCTCGTAAGAAGTCGACTTGAATACGCCTGTGAAATTTGGTCACCTTCTCAGAAAACGCTAGTGCTACGACTTGAAGGTGTACAACGCAAATTCTTAAAATTTCTATGTTACAAGTCGTTTATCGTATACAATTCGTCATCTTATCAATCTTTATGTAAATCTTTTAGACTCCCAACTCTGGAAAATAGACGCACATATTATGTCTTGATATTTTTACACAAATGTGTCAACAGTTATTTTAATTGTATGGATCTTACTAGTAAACCTTTATATCGAGTCCCGAGGAGTAATTCTCGCCAGATATGTACATTTTATCCCCCGGCTGCTCGTGTGACTGTTCGACAGCATAGCATTTTAATCCGGGCTCAAAACATTTTTACGAGCTTCAGTCGACTCATGATCTCGATATTTTTACCGGATTGAACGCTTTTAAATCACAATGTAAATCTGTGCTATTTTAAGTAACGATTATGTATTGTATTAACACCACGTTTTATGATATTTGGACTTTATTATTTTTACAATGTATGTTTGTGTTATGTTATTCTAATATGTTTCATTATGTTATATACTATTGTATTATCGTCTCTACTACTGGGTTTTATCGACCTGTTGAGATCTGATGTCAAATAAACATAAACAAACACAAACATAAGGTTATTAAACAACGATTTATGTTACATATTTAAAATACAATTTCAATTTTCCTTTGGCGTATGAAAGTCGTGACAAAATTACTGTATAAAACTGAGGTTGGAAATACCCAGTGCAAATGAGATACCCAACCATTAGTTACTTTAATCTATTTTCTCTTGGAGATCTGTCGAATTATTCATCGGAAGTGACCTGGAAATGCCAAATCGAGCGACTTTTCTCTGTCCTCATTTCCACGGTAAGAATATTCAAATAAAAGGCATTCATCACAAATACAGAAGTTGAAACTAATTAAAAAACTCTTCATGCACGCACTTCTGAACGTGAAGAAAGAGACCCAATTTTACAGAAACATATTCTTAGACATAGTTATAATAGACAACCGTACCAAACAGTTCCCATTTCATTAGGCCTATTCCAACTAAAGCTGTTTGAATTAATAGATTTTTCAAAATATGTGACAAAGGAGTATTTTCGATAACATACGAAAAACTCCCTTAGGTGTTACATCATTTTTTTAATTTTTTAATTTATTTTTTTTGCACAAAATCTGTGTTTCGTACAGATAAAATATCCAAGTTTTATATTGATAAAGCGCAGAGCCAAAAGTGACGTAAAACAGCAGTGACTGACGTATGAAAATTGGCTTTGTCTGTTTTTGGCTGTTATGTATATATATCTTAGTACGGATTTTTTAATCGAAAATATGACACCCCGAACCAAAACGAATCTCATGTTTTCAAAGTCACAATATCTGCCGTGATATTGAAATGTTATTTTGGTTCAAGGAGTCATGGATATATTAAAATATCCAGGCTACAATGTATACGAAAAGGTAAAAATCGGGCAAAACACCAAGTTTAAATGTCAGTCGATGCTGTCTTACGTAACTTTTGACTCAGAGAGTTACCTTTGGTATTTTGTCTGCACGAAACACAGCTTTTTGTGCAGAATTCTATGGTGGCTGATATCTGCCATGTCGTATCATCTTACTAGCGCTTCAGTAAAAATAGGGCGATAGTACGATGATACGACATGGAAGATATCAGCCTGCAATTCCACCGTGATATTAAACCTACATGTACCAGGCCTCTGGGGGTGGGGGAGCATCCGATACCAAACTTTCTATTCTATCTCCGAAACGACTAGTATAGACAAGGGAGCTGAAACTCCTTGATTTTGTAGTCTATCATATTGGGGTCATTTTGAGTATATTTGCATAACGACACGAGAGGATCATGGTCAAATTCAAAATGGCGGCCATATGAAGTATACCCAAAAAGTGATGTTTTCGTCATTTCTCTTCAAAATTCTTACTTTTCTGTGAGGAAATTTGGGCAAAAACTATATTATTTCACATCGGATTATTATTTACTAATTTATCACGCAGTTTTTGCGAAGAAATCATATAAATAATAAAATCGAAAATCTGAAGAAAGAGTCGAACAAAAAATGACGTCATCAAAGCGGCCATCTGGGATTTTTTTTTACTTTTTCTGGTAGCGCTTGACCTAAGGGTGGAGTGTGTTTGGTCCCCCAGGCTCAAGGGGTAAATACATATTTAGAAATTCCCCCCTCCTAGGCCTGGACAGGTCCCAAACAGCCCAGACCAGTTAGTGTAAAAAGGAGTGTGATGATGCGCGGCGAGATCCGTATGGGGGGAGCGGTCCTTAAACTATAATGTCAAACAAAAACACATATCACCGTATAAAAAAGTATCAGTATTTCTTGAAAAAGTTCATGTTTCCACGAAAGGACAAACTTCAAGGTTGCATGGAAGTAAAGATTTTATTCATTTGAATGTTTACTAACCTTTGGTTGCATTAGCTTCTGTGGCTTTCGACTCCCCGCTACCAGCTGCATTGTTCGCGGGTTCGCTGACCGAGACTATTTTCCCCTCAGCAATATATACAATCAACAGGCAGACAAAACAGAAGATAGTTCCGCTAGCCATATCAACTTGCAACAAATTATCTGAAAGAGCAAAATAATAAAGCATTTTAGTGAGACGTTGTTCAAGTGAACGTCCATACACGTTCACTTGATATCACGCTGTGCAATTCATCCCCGATACATGACACGACTATTATCGAGGTTTATGGAGAAAATTACAAATGAAATATTATCAATATCATGGAGTAAATGAAGTCATTTGTTGAGTAGAGATTGTTATACCCGATGCAAACAAGAAAATTTATGCGGAGCTACCTATTGATTTTTGACAAGCTCCAAAGTAGACTATTTAAAGGAGAAGAAAACATGTGACTAATATATACAATGAATGAAAGATGTATCTCCCCCTTATCCAAAAAATGTAAGCAAATATTTTTCTACTCGATTAAATCGGCGTTCAACCTGCGCATCGTTGTCTCTGAAGCGTGCCGCCATTTTGTCTCGGGTCGTCTAAGCGTGTGACGTCAACGGGCCTCGCGGGAAGGCGGAAATATGAAGCAGTGTTGAAACCTGGACACTGGGTAATCACGACACCAACATATTCTATCAAACACAGCTTTATTTCATTTTTTATTTATTTTATTTCGACTGGTAGATCGAAAGATAATCCAGAGATTATTCTGATACAATACCTGTGCTTGTTGCTCCCGCTTCTCCAGCCTGGCATGTGTGGACAGTCGTTTCGGTTCGGGAGCTTGACGATGTACAAACTCGGATTCAATATCATATTTTGCGTAAATATCTTCTTTGAAACAGCCTGGTAAGAAGTGCAACGAGCACAGTCTTGAGTTTCTGTTTGGAGTAAAATCCTGCCGACCAACGTTATGCACACACTGTTTCAGTACATCCGGTTTCAACATTGGTCTTTGGAAGGTTTGGATTCCCAGTTCTGATAGATCAGCCAAACGCCACACTGCGGCATGATGCCCGTGTATTTGCAGAATATTGGCACACTACAACTATCAAACAAGCAGCCAGAGAATGCTAAGTCCCCCGCCGAAATGGCAGCAATATTTTTTAGCATTGTTGGTCTCGGGGGGATATACATGAGGGAGGCAACTGCTACTTCATAGGCGTTGGATGCGGAAGGGTCTTTTTGCCTTCCCAAGTTTTAAAATCAACTCAGAACGGTTGACTGAACGGTTTTTTGCTTCTGTAATATAGTTTCTATGAACCGAGAAGCGACCCCAAGTGACATCTCAAGGCATATTATCTGCAAACCAAATTTGACGAGAAGCTGAATGCATCCTCAACCTATTGTCTGGAAACCAAATGTTAAATTTACCACCAGGTGTCGCCACCTGTAAGTGCAAGTGGGCGAAATTCAATCCCAATGATCATCTCATGACATGGTGTATCAGCATACAAACTTTGGGAAGAATCTGAAAAGGGGTTATTGCCCGGAAACCAAATTTAGATTTGTATGCACAATTGTGCGAAACACAATCCCAAGTGACATCTTATGGCATATGAATACCAAATTTGAGAAGAATCCGATGAGCAGTTGTCAAATTATTGCCAGAAACAAATTTCAGATTTTTCCACCAGGTGTCGCCACCAGTATGCAGAAGCCGGTGAAATACAATCCCAAGGGACATATCATGGCATGGTATCTGCATACCAAATTGGAGAAAAATCTGATGAGCGAAATCAAATTTAGAATTGACACGAGGTGGTGCTACCTGTAAGCACAAGTGGGCGAACGCAATCCCAAACGACATCATATGTCATGATATATTCATACCAGATTTAAGAAGAATCTGACGAGCGGTTCTCAAGTCATTACCCGGAAACAAATCTGGTCTTTCGCCACCAGGTGGCACCACCTGTAAGTAAAAGTGAGCGAAAGCCAATCCCACGCAACATCTCCTGGCATGATACATGCATGCTAAATTTGAGGCCAAGTTAATTGCTGAAAACAAAGTTTGATTTTAACACCTGGTGACGCCACCTATAGGCGCAAGTGGGCGAAATGCAATCTCAAGCGACATCTTAGGTCATGGTATTACCCGGAGACAAATTTGGGATTTTGCCACCAGGTGGCGCCACCTGTAAGTGCAAGTGAGTGAAAGGCAATCCCATGCAACATCTCCTGGCATGGTACATGCATGCTAAATTTGAGAAGAATCCGATGGGCATGCAGTTCTCAAGTTATTGGCCAACAACAAATTTCAGATTTTGTCATCAGGTGGCGTCACTTTCTGAGCAGAAGTAAATAACGCAATCCCAAGCAACATCTTATGGCAAGGTACAATGTATATGCATGCCTAATTTGGGAAGAATTTGATGAGCAGTTCTCAAGTTATTGCCCGGAAACCAAATTTCGAGCAACATTTCAAAGCATTTCAAAGTTATTGCTTGCAGCACAAAAGAACGGAAAGAACCCTAGTGGCGCCACCTACAGGCAGATCTTTCTGAAACGCAATACCAATCAACATCTTGTCACAAGGAATGCATATGCCAAATATTGGATAAACTAGATACAGTGGATCGAATACGATTGGAGGCATGCCTTTTGCATCTTTAGTAAAGGAAACATTCATTATTTGTGAAGAAAGTAAAAACGTAAAACTTAGAAAAAACATCATTAACATGGCACCATAAGATGCCTTGAGAGTACGTACCCACATACAAAATTTAAAAGAATCCATTACGGTCCAACAGTTACTGTCCGGAAACGCAATTTTACCTTGGCCCTCAGGTAGCGCCATGTGTAGGCAGATAGGCATAAAAAATAATCCCAACAGAGACCTTGAGGCAAGATCCTTTGCCATTGGAAATAGAAAATGGACCACTATCAACATGAAAAAATTCTCAAGCCAGATCTTAGGCAAGGTACCACCACACCAAATTTGGAAAGAATCTTCAAGGTTTTCAAAAGTTATTGTCTGGGGATGCAAGTTTAACTTGGCCCGAGGTGGCGCCACCCAGAAGCGGATTGGCACGAAAAACAATTCCAAGCAAGATCTATAGGCAAGGGGGCATATTTACCAAATACAAAAACATGGGTCTGTGCCTGATAAATTGAAACCTTTTGGGGTTGCAATTATCCCAATATTGCAGACAACTCACAAATTTCAGCTTCTGCCAAGATATATTGGAGATATATCTGCTCAAACACAGCATATGAGGGCGAGGGCTAGTTTGGGAGATAGAGGATTCGGCGTCCTGGGGATGGGGGTATGCTCTTCTGGGGGGACATGAAAGCCATAGAAAGCTCCCTGTACATGAAACAACCACACTGACAGCTGCATGCCATCATCTGTCAGTCCGAAAAACCGGCAAGGCTTTGGTGTAAGACCTCCCATTGAAAAGGTAATATCCTGGACAAAAGACTGACAATACAACTTGCAGCAGATCCTTTGTCAATTACATTTCGTGAGTCTTACACCAAATCGTTGCCGAAAAAGGCAACCACAAGGTGGAATTCAATTCAATTCAATTTACGAAATTGATCATATGCACAGTGTGCACCCAAACTTTAGGAACTCAGTTGTAATTAATATAGTAAGTTACACGTGTGGACACAAATGGTTTCTGCAGAAGCTTTAGGGTAAATCATATGATGTGAGATACAATTATTTGTTAGCAAAATTGAAGGAAATTTCGTCCTTCATTTAACATGACACGAAATTAAAAACAAAACCGGGTTCGGTATTTCATTACAACACATATAAGGGAAGTGGGAAGAGGTGCCGACATACTGACAGAGTCATATGACTTCACAGTATAGTCCTCCGGTTAACCAATTCTAAAGCACATACCAAGAATCGAACGATTCGTGACATGTGTTGTATCACAGGTACGCTTTTATTGTACCTGTTCATGTGGTGATATGACCGTTATACATGTTATACATCTGAAATAAAATATGGTTCGTGCAAAAGCTTTAGGGTAAATCATATAATGTGGATTACAATTGTTTGATAGCTAAATTGTAGGAAATGTTGTCCTTCATTTAAGATGACACGAAATTCAAAAGCCAGGGGTTCAGTACTGCGGGGATTTCCCCGCCAGTTATTTCATATTATACTTCTGAAATAAAATATGGTTCATGCAAAAGCTTTAGGGTAAATAATATGATGTGAAATAGAATGATTTCATAGCAAAATTGAAGAAAATGTTGTCCTTCATTTAAGGCGACACGAAATTCAAAACTAACACGGCTTCGGTACTGCGGGGATTCCCCCGCCAGTTATTTCATATTATACTTTTGAAATAAAATATTTTTTTTTTTTTTTTTTTTTTTTTTTTTTTACAAATTTTTTTATTTATTTCAGATGAGGTACATGAGAAACAGTTTGCTGTGCACATACAGTAGTATATATATAACATATGGTCGCAATTACACTTTTTGGTTGCGAGTCTCCTAATCAAGAAGTCTTTTCCATATTGTCCATCTCTTTTCAAAATCCTCTGCTCTACAGTTCATACTATAACATACTCTTTCTATTTGATAGTAATGAATTACTGAATTTTTAAAACCTATAATATTCGGTACCTGCCTCTTCTGTTTACATCTGTAAATAAACCATTTTGCTAATAAAAGAATGGTATTAATTGCCTTGTCAGTATTTCTTATTCCACCGAATATTTTGAACTTGTTTGTGAAAAAAACAGTGCCACCCCCATCAGACGCTATCCATTCAGCGATACTATTCCAAAAGAGATGTACACATTCGCACTCAACGAATAAATGTTCTAAGGATTCTTCCTCTCGTTCACAAAAATCACATAAAGCTGTATTCTTTAGATTAATTTTCTTCAAAAAGGTATTTGTTGCTAGGATTCTATTTGTTATCCTGTATTGTAACCAAATTAGGTTGACATCTTCAGTACATGAAAAGGGCAATTTGTGGATTAGTGCCCACTCCTCTTTCTGAATATCAAAAGACTTTTCCCATTTCACCTCACTTTTTGGTTTATATAACTTTTGCTGTATCAAAATTCCATAAAAAGGCTTACACCCCTTCTGTTTACTTGTCAGAACTGAAATTGGATAGGGTCTGATTGGGTTTTCAAGTTTACTATATTTGAATGAGAAACTGTTCATGTACCATTTAACTGCATTTCTCACCCCTAGAAAAGTCACTATATTTGTTTTGAAATTAAATTTCTCCACAAATTCAACAAACGAAATTATTTCCCCATTTTCATTGATCAAATCATTAATATATCTCACACCACTTTCATACCAATGCCTATAAAAAATAGGCCTATAGCCAACCTGTATGTGGTCGTTATTCCATAACGGTTGAGACAGCACATGATAGGAATGTTCATATTTTAAACATGGTAAAAAATCTGCCCAGGCACAGAACACATCTCTCCAAAACAGGTTACCGATTTTCTTACTTAGTTGTTTCAAAACTTTGGGGCCACATTCAGCTAAACAAAACGAAACATTCAATTGGTGGTACAAAATATTAAAATTTTTGGAATCTCTCAGTAATAAACGTCTTAACAAAGTTATCTTTGTTGTCTTCATAAATTCTTCTATGTCTATCATTTTCAAACCGCCTTTCTCGTGACTTTGTATCAACTGTGTTCTTTTAATTCTGTCATTTTTCTTCCAAATAAAGTTGTAGATAATTTTTTGAAGGCTTTTGACTATGTTGTTTGGTGCATTTGGCAAGGTGAAAAAAAGATGGTTTAATTTGGGTAAGGCCAAAGTTTTGACAACAGTTATTTTACCCAAAACCGTAATAGACCTCTTAGACCAGTGTCCTAAAAGTCTTTGTATATCCTTTATTTTTTCCTCAAAATTTATTTGGACCATCTCATCAAGGTTCTTGCTGAATGTAACCCCAAGCAGTTTGAAAGAGCCATTACTGTTACCTAATTTGAACCTCCTACTCAAATTTTCTGGATCATCCTCTAAGGAGCCCAGCCAGACCATTTGCGTTTTATCCTTATTCACCTTTAAGCCCGACATCCTGCCAAATATTTCCAAAGTAGACATACAGGCCCCGAGAGAGGCTTTCGAACCATCCAAAAACAAAGTGGTATCATCTGCAAATAGGTTAACTTTATACTCCACCCCTCCAATTGTTATCCCTTTTATTACATCATTTTTCCTGATTAAAAGAGCCAAAACTTCTGCGCATAGGATAAACAAGTATGGTGAAAGTGGGTCGCCTTGCCTACAGCCTCTTTTTACGGGGAAAGCTTGGCTCAAGAACCCACACTGAATAATACTGGAGGTTATGTTTGTGTAGAAAGTTTCAATCCATTTGGTGAAAGAAGGGCCAAAATTAAATAAATTTAGTGTGCTCTTTAAAAATTTCCAAGATATAGTATCAAAGGCTTTTTCAAAATCGATTAACATTACCGACCCTGGAATCTGATTGGTCTCTGCATAATCAATTATATCATACACTAATCTTATATTTTCTCCTATAAATCTTCCTTGAACAAAACCGGTTTGATCCTCATTAATTATTTTGTCAAGGTATTTTTTAAGTCTTTCTGCTATACAAGCTGAAGCTAATTTATATTGAACATTGAGAAGGGTAATAGGTCTCCAATTTTTTAGAAATTGTCGTGGCTTGTCGCCTTTTGGTAAACATGTGATCAGACCTTGTCTTTGCATTATCGACATTTGCCCACTAGTATATCCAAAATTTATACTTTTGACTAAAAAGTGTCCAATATCTCGCCAAAAGAACTTGTAAAATTCAGAACTAAACCCATCACTACCAGGCGTTTTGTTATGTTTTTGTTTTTTCAGGGCTGCCAAGATTTCTTGAGGTGTTATCTCCCCTTCTAAATTTTCAGCCTCTGCCTCACTTAGTTTTGGAAAGGCCCCTAATTCTAAAGTATGTAACTCCTCTCCTGTAACTTCTTCTCTATATAATTTCTCATAAAAATTTTTTACTTCTACTAAGACCTCTTTTTGATTTTTTATTAAGACATCTTCCTTTTGTATACACGGTATTGTTTTGTTCACAAAATTACGTTTCTCAAGACTACAAAAATATTTTGTGGGTTTCTCCCCCTGCTGAATCCACCTCGCTCTTGACCTGATCATCATACCTTCAACTTTTTTTTTTTCGGGCAGTTTCTAATTTTTCTTTTGACTCTTCTAGTTCTCTTAGTAGATTTTGATTACCATTTAGGTTTCCTTCTAAGGTTTCTATTTGTTTGATCAGATCTTTCTCTAACTTTTCTCTCTCCCTCTTAATTCTAGATGCAAATTCTATGGTTTTCCCCCTTAGTTCTAGCAGAAGTGTATCGAGGAATAGTTGTGGGTTTATAGTAAATTGCAGCACATTTAGATCTAAATCTTCAATTTGGTTGGCTTCTATAGGGGTGTCGGAGTATTGATCTATTGTTGATAGAATAGTATTCTTAACAAGTTTGGTATACTCGGAGTTTCCAAGTAGTGAATTATTAAATTTCCAAATTCCTCTACCTCTCTCGAAGTCTGTAAGTCTACATTCTAACACCACCATTGAGTGATCTGATTTATAACCAGGTTTGTGTAGAATATCATTCACATAAGTGAGAAATTCCTTATTTATTAGGAAAAAGTCTAGACGGCCTTGTTTGAAAGGGTTCTTTTGTCTCCAGGTAAACATTCGTTTATCACCATAGATACTACGGTAAACGCCCACCAGATCTTCTGTTTCTATAATAGTTTTTACAAAATTCATAGCATTTGGACTATTTATCATCTTGTAGTTTTCAGTATCTATTTGGGGGTTAAGGGTGATATTCCAATCCCCACAAATTACATAAAACTCATTCTCAAATTCTTGGATTGTATCTATTATTTGTTGGAAGAAAACAGGATCATCATTTTTTGGTCCATATAAATTTATCAATGTAATTTTGACTGAACTTATTGCTACACTCAAAGCCAAAAAATTCCCGTCATTGTCAGTCTTTGCCTTGTGTACTTTAAAGTCGAAATTATCCGTGAAAAGAATAGCAACTCCCCTTGCATTACTTGTGTATGAAGAGAAATAACAATTTTGGCTCCCCCACTCAGCTTTTACATAGCTTTCAAAATCCTGAGCAAAGTGGGTATCTTGTAGGCAATAAATATTTGCTTTTTTTGACTTAATAAAATGCATAACATCCCGTCTTTTCAACTTATCTCCTAAACCTCTACAGTTAAAAGACATAATTTTAATCCTTTCATCCATTATGTGATGTTAAGTTGGTTTTAATTTGGTAGCAGGACATCAGGCTCCTCCGGCTTTTCAGGTATACATGTAAATGCACCTTTGTGTAATCTATATACCAAATATTGTATTCCCTCAATCTGAAAATTTTCTCATATGTACTGATACAGTATTCTCGACGATTTAAATCTATACAGTATCTATTACATGGTTGCTTAAAACCTTGCAAGAAATATCTGAACAAAATTAAAAAACTTTCACATTCAATACTAGGAACTAACACAACATACAAACCATTACAAAGCAAAACATGATAGACGGTTGCACAAATAATGAAATACAGTGTGTTTAAAAAAAATATATGAGTTCCGAACGGCATAACTGCTTTTTGGCCACTGCAAATTGGCCACTTTAACTCAGCTCTATATTGAAATACCTCTTACTTTTTTACCTCCCTTGTCTAGCAAGGCGAAGTACAAGTGGAGCCTTATTACAAAACAATATGAAACTATATAGTCCCTTGCATTATTGATGGAGATCAATTGTCCCAATATTTTGGGGGAAAGGGGAATTTCAACTCAGCTCATGCCTGATATTCAAAAAAGTAAGAGCAAACCTATCGCTTACATACCAATATCAAAAACCAAATCTTTTCAGTGATCAAATCACTTATAGGATACCAGTAGTTGGTTATTAAAAACAGACTAAGTTCTTAGCCTTCACCCTGGCTTTCATTTACTAAATTTGAACGGCTGTAGTTAATTAATACATGAGCCACAATACACATAAGATTTAAACCAACAATTAGATTCTAAATTTGGTCGACATATACAATTATTAGAACAATTACACATCCTTTCCAAGTATTTGTATGTCAATTTCACACAAGTTTCGTTTCTACTTCAATAAATTTTAAATCTGATCAACATACACAATTATTAAATCAATTTCACACCCTTTTCAATATATTTACATGGTATATGTGCTAATGCCAATAATATCCTGGCTTTCACTCTTCAACGATCAAATTCAAAAAACTTTTAATTATACGAAAGCAGGAGTAAGGGGTAATCACTTGCCTCCAGAATATTTCATATTAACCGAACATACATGATGTTACCATATTCACCCTCACGTCAGGCACCTTTTTGCCTCCCTTGCCTAGCAGGGCGAAGTACGAGTGGAGTCTCGTTACAAACAATATGAGCCTATATAATCCTTCGCATTATTTATGGAGATCAGCTAATAAAATTGTCCCAATGTTTTGGGGGAAAACGGAATTCCAACGCAGCTCATGCCTGATGTCCAAAAAGGTATAAATCAAATCTACCTCTTACGTACCAATATCAAAAACCAAAACTTTGCAGCGGATCAAATCACTTATAGGAGACCAGTAGTTGATTATTAAAAACAGACTTCTTAGTCATTTACCCTGGCTGTCATTTACTGAATTGGACGGCTGTGGTTAATTAATACATGAGCCATGGTACCCATAAGATTTAAAACCAGAAATTAGATTTTCAATTTGGTCGACATACACAATTATTAAAACAATTACAACAGACTTCTTAGTCATTTACCCTGGCTGTCATCTACTGAATTGGACGGCTGTGGTTAATTAATACATGAGCCATGGTACCCATAAGATTTAAACCAGAAATTAGATTTTCAATTTGGTCAACATACACAATTATTAAAACAATTACACACCCTTTCCAATCAATAAGTATCTGTATGTGAATTTCATACAAGTTTCGTTTCATGCTCCAATAAATTTTAAATCTGCTCAACATACATAATTATTAAATCAATTTCACACCCTTTTCAGTATATTCACATGGTATATGTGCTAATGCCAATAGTATCCAGGCTTTCACTCTTCATCAATCAAAATCAAAACCATTCAATTATATGAAAACCAGGAGTATGGGGTAATCACTTGCCTCCACAATATTTCATAATTAACAGAACTTACCAGATGTTACCATATTCACCCTCACTTCAGACATTCAAAAATTTTGTAAACTTACCCTCTCCCCCTCCTCCCTCCCAAGAGTATTAAATAATTTCTTCCCATTACATAATTGTAATAGTTTTAAAAACTCCAGCTTAAACACGTCAATCAAGAATTACATCGTTGGGCAAATTATTTTTGAAATCGGGAAGGGGCCTAATTTTCTACAGGTTATCGGTTTATCACCATCATACCTCTATCCCATGGTGCACCGGGGGGGTGGGGGGAAGATGGCACCCTATATAAGAAAAAAAACATGTTTCTTTTCACCAAAAGTTAGCATTTTCTTCTTTTTTCCATCACCGAAAAAGCAAAAGGAAGGAAAAAAAAAAAAAAAAAAAACCTTGTTTACAAACGTTTGGCGGGGGCTTTTGCCCCTAGTCAGTACCATAATGCACTTTTCAACTTGGTCTGTATTCACTCCATTTGTCCTGTGCCTCCTTCCGGGTCTCTAACTTCAACACAGTGTCGTAGAGTTTAATACGAGTTTGTAGGCTTTTTTCCTTCCTCAAAGTATATGCGTCTCTCGCCATTGTTCTCCTTTGGGCCTTCAAATGTGCTGGCAAGTCTTGTCTCACGGACACTCGGGCATCCCTCGGAATGTTTACGGCTGACTTGAAGATGAGCTCTCGATCTGCGTAGGTTTGTACCACCACCATAATAGCAGGAGGGGCAGTGTCTGTAGGTCTGGATTGTAGCCGGTGGCAGGCTATAAGTACCATTTCCTTAATTTTTTCCTCTGGGATTTTCAGGTAATTTTTCAAAGTTTTCCGGAGGACGGTTTCAGTGTCTTCTGTGAAGGCATTTCCCTCCAGTGGTATACCATATATCAAAATGTTCCTCTTCCTATCATGAATTTGGGTCCTCGTTAGGTCATCTCTGACCATGGTTATTTCATTTCTCAACTCTGCCAGTTTCTGTTGTTCTTCCCTTTTAGTTTTGACGAGTTCATTTGTTTGGAAATCAAGGCTTTTTTCAAGCTCTCCGTTTGTATTTCGCAAATCTGCCACCATTTGCCTAACTACTTTTAATTCTTCGCGCATTTCATTTTTTTCTTGTTTTATAGTTGCCACTTCGTTTTGGACTTCTCCCTGCAACAGCTCGAAATCGGCTTTCATTTTCTTCAGTTCGCCATCTTGGAAATCTAGAGTTTTTTCATGTTTGGCTACCGCCTTTTCTAGTCCACCCACTATCTGCTTAACTTGTTTTATTTCTCCAAGGATTTCAGTTTTCACCTCGTCATTATTCTTTTTCAGCCTGGTTTCTAGACCTTCCATTAGGCTCTTTAACTCTGCATTTCCTGAACTCGCGTCGTCCTCCTTGCCCTAAAATAAAATATGGTTCCTGCAAAATCTGTAGTGTAAATCATATGATGTGGAATCGAAGGACTGGACAGAAAATTTAAGAAAATGGTGTCCTTCATTTACAGCGACATGAAATTCAAAACTAACAGCGAGAAGCGGAAGAAAGGAGAAAAAATGACAAACGCATTTAGGGATGCCTAATTATTAGACAAAGCATTTGGAAGTTATCGCTTGTGAAGAATTTGAATGGAAACCACGGACATGTACAGAAGATTGGAACAAGGCCCAGTGGAGCCACCTTCAGGTGGATCTTGCTGAAACGCAATACCAATCCATATCTGGTCATAAGGAGTGTATATGCTAAATTTCGAAGGAATCCGACAAAGCTTTTGGAAGTTATCGCCTGTGAAGAATTTGAACAGACATCCACAGACACAAAGAGAGCAAGACCCATTTTAACTGGAACGGACATGAAGAAGCGAAACGCAGTGGCGCCACCTTCAGGCAAATGTTACTGAAATCCAGTACGCAACCGCGTCTTCTCACAAGGAATGCGTATGCCGAATTTTGGAAGAATCCAAGAAAGCGTTTGGAAGTTATCGCTTGTAACTGACATCCACGGACACAAAGAAGCAAGATCCATTTTGACCCAGTGGCGCCACCTTCAGGCAGAT
Organism: Hanleya hanleyi; assembly: GCA_036873755.1. Taxonomy (NCBI): domain Eukaryota; kingdom Metazoa; phylum Mollusca; class Polyplacophora; order Lepidopleurida; family Hanleyidae; genus Hanleya; species Hanleya hanleyi. The sequence goes on along the minus strand of JAVTVY010011638.1, from coordinate 38,672 downwards.
GTTGCTGAAATGCGATACCGACTGGCGTCTTGTCGCAAGGAATGCATATGCCGAATTTCGCAAGTATCCAACAAAGCGTTAGGAAGTAATCATTCGAACAGACATGCACGGACACATAGAAGCAAGAACAATTATAACAGTATACAAAATATAAACCTTCAGTCCCGAGAGCTTCTCATACTTTAACGTACAGGGCGGAAGTGAGTATGAGCCCGGTTGACGTCACGCAGCGATGCGCACAATTTGATTTCTGTATTTCTGAATGGTTAAAATAGACGCAAGCCCTTGTAATGGCGGCACTTAAGAATCTGTCCACAGGCTCCAGTGTTTGGTGTTTGGATATGAATAGATCGGCGGTAAAAAATCGCAAAAAACCCATTTGCTTACATTTTTGGATACGGGGGAGATAGATCTTTCGTTCCGTGTATACATTAGTCACAAGTTTTCTTCTCCTTTAAAATGGACTTTAGTATACGCTAACCGCTATGGTTATAATGCATGGTATTTCATGTATAGTTGTCTCTGGACACTTCTCTTTAAACTTACTATATTTCCACGTTATTATCATTCCCTGAAAAAATGACCCCTCAAACCGAATCTGCATTGAGCTAACAATTGTGGTTATTCAAAGAAATGGCGTCATATCGAGAACACTAAAAGGTCCTGATGTCAGGTGATCAAGGGTGATGTATTTCGATCATCGCGGAAAGTTATTGCCACATATCGCTGTGCACAAAACCATGCACGGGCGATTGGCGACGCAGTAATAACACATAAGGCTATTTTATTTGCACTCGAGCCTCAACCATCGTGTTCACTGTAGGAAGGATTGAGTCAAATTAACCAGATATTTTTGAGTATGACGTGGCAGACCAAATTTTTTTGAGTCCAATTCCATTTTGACCTAATTTTTTGGCAATGTTGAATGAAGCAAGAACCTGTACGGCAGACTGGAGAGATAAAAGACGGGGGTGAGGTGGAACGGTGGCGTTCGGCGTGATTATCGGCCAATTAATCAGGGGCAAGTTTTATGCACGAGCTGCTCCCTTCCTTCCCGAATACTGAGAGGTCAGGTGGACCAGATACACATGAGTTTGCATTTGTCTTAATGTTTTAAGGTAAATAAAGCTATTTTCAGGCCACAGTGACCTTGACCTCAGCTTCGATACGTGACACATAGTCTCCCCTAATAAATCCATTCAAAACCAAATTTGCGGTTCTTAATGATTTCTTGATTTTGAGGTAACAGATTAACTTGACCCCAACTCTGTTATTCACCACATTTCTACCCCCAATGTATCAAGTCACAAATAAATTGCTATTTTCAATGATTTTCTGATTTTTGGTCTACGCTGACCTTGACCTTTGACCAGTCCCAATTTTAGCACGCCATGCATCTTTCCATACATCGTACTCACATAAAACTTGCTGCTGTAGATAAATAACGGTCACATTTAGGCCGGACACGAACGGATGTACGGACAAGATACTCGTTCGTGCGCATGCTACGACGAACGAACGGAAATCGCCATGACATGAAACGTCCGCCTAGTATAAAAAATGTCTTCGCTTCGTTATTAGACAGCACACGGACATTTTTTATAATAGAGATTCTTTTCTTACATCGGTACGTCAAGCTGTAGTTGTACAAGATTTCACGGCATATCTGTTGAAATCTCAAAATTTCACGGCATATCTGTCGACATAACTTCCTGCGGTGTTTTAGTCTCTTGCTCGATATCAACAGGAAACTGCGATTTTGATTCCAATTCGCTGTTTTAATAGCAACCGTCAGTAGTATAGAGCCGTTAAATTCACGCCCGTTTTCCAGGGAGGTAACTCTTGCATGGGGAGGATTTGAGGAGGAACTTGATCACGTGACGATCATGTGATGAAGGCATGTACTGACCTATCTAGGCTATAGTTCCGGCAACCTTTGACTTCGAATTCTTCCGCGGTGATGCGGTCTGGTGGTGATGCGGTCTGCCTCCGCGGACAGAAAGTAGTCCCATGGGTTGACGTCCAATGTTAATGTATAGGGGAATACCTAAAGAGACGTTTTGGGATCTAGGGGAGCCCCTAGCGGACCGATGGGGTCGAGTGAGGTATCAAAGTGAAGCCTATGTGAGGGGGCATCTGATGGGCTGGGTGTGGGATTGAAATACCGGCACTCTGCGCATGCCCGGTGGCCAAAGGGTATGAAAATAGACGTTTTGGAGCTAGGGGAGCCACTAGTGGTTCGATGGAGTCGTATGAGGTATCAATGTGAAGCATCCGTGAAGGAGCATCCGAGGGGATGAGTGTGAACTGACCTCATTCTGCGCATGCGCAGTAGACAAAGGGTATAGAAATAGACGTTTTGGGATCTAGGGGAGCCCCTAATGGGCCGATGGAGTTGTATGAGTTATCAATGTGAAGCCTATGTGAAGGGGCATCCAGTCATGGGTGGGTGCATGTAAAAAATTTCCTGAAAAAAAAACGGAATACGGACTTTATCGAAAAATCCGGGAAAATGCCTATATGGGGTATGGGGGGTATATAGGTCGCCGGGCTTAACGGGACTTGCCTATCAATAGAGTTATCTCCCCCTAGTTCCAGGGTGGGTGTATGCAAAAATTTTCCTGAGAAAATACGGAACACGGACTTTATCCTAAATTACGGGAAAATGCCTATATGGGGTATGGGGGGTATAGGACCATCCTGGGAAACCTACTTCTCGACATTTGCGGTATAGGTTGTGGGGTTTCGTTTTCTTAGTCTCGTCAAGACAAACATGATAGGAAGTGTCGCGGAGCGAATCGTTGAAATTTTTGGAAAAAGTTCAGGGAGACCGATATAGTCCCATACTAGGGGTATAGGACCAATGTTTGCCCCACTGGGAAACCTACTTCTAGACATTTGCGGTATGGTTGCTTGGATTTGTTTTCTTAGTCTCGTCAAGACAAACATGATAGGAAGTGTCCCGGCACGAAACGGTGAAATTTTTGAAAAAAGTCACCGAGACCTGGGTAGGCCCATAGGCCTATACTGCATGGCTATGGGTGTATAGGTCCATACGGGGTGGACGTTTTGGGATCTAGGTGGGCCACTAATGGCCCGATGGGGTTGAGTGAGGAGCACTTGACTACACTAATGGTTCGGACGTTGTCAATATTCTGCGCATGCGCAGCCTGGCCGTAGTATAGAAAGCAGGCATTTTTGGGGGTGTGTGTGGGTGTGTTTGGGTTAGAGATGGGCTATTCACGGTTCGAATGGGTCGTGTGAGGTATCAATGTGAAGCCTATGTGAGGGGGCATCTGATGGCGTTGATGAGGGGTAGAAATAGGGTCATTCTGCGCATGCGCAGCCTGGCCGTAGTATAGAAAGCAGGCATTTTTGGGGGTGTGTGTGGGTGTGTTTGGGTTAGAGATGGGCTATTCACGGTTCGAATGGGTCGTGTGAGGTATCAATGTGAAGCCTATGTAATGTAGCATCTGATGGCGTGGATGTGGGGTAGAAATAGGGTCATTCTGCGCATGCGCGGTAGCCAAAGTGTATGGAAATAGACGTGTTGGGGTCTAGGTGGGCCCCTAATGGGCCTATTGTGTCGAGTGAGGTATCCATGTGAATCATAGGTGGGGGAGTTAGACTAGGGTGTCGTTTCCATTCTGCTGCGCAGGTCACGTGGTTTGGTGGGCCTGCAGAAGTGTGTGACGTCACTTCCGGTTTTTCAGAATGCTCAAACACCTCCAACTTTTCCGGCCCGGCTCGGCCCGCCCCGGCCGCAGCGCGCGCGCGGGGATGATCTGATGCCGCAGCGCGCGCGCGCGTCATCACCGGCAGTGCGCGGATGCATGTCGGGTCAAAAGGTCAAAAGTCACATCCAAGTCAAAAGGTCTCCCTTTCGGCAAGGTTCGGAGGAGACAATGTTGCGGCATCGATAGTCAGAGCTTGAACCCCAAAAGGGGATTGTTAATGAACCTGGGAAGGATGGGCAGTTCCATCTGGACCAATCAGCGGTCGAGAAAAAAGAGCCAATGAGCGATCGATAAAAAGAACCAATGAACGGGTACTAGGTACACGTCTGCGCCTACATCCGGGTACTGGGATGCTTTCGCCTACGTCCGCGCCTACATCCGGGTTCTTGTACACCCGGGTAATGTTTTCTGGACATGGATGGGTTACCTTTGGCTCCATTCTAGGCCACTGATTGGCTAATACGGTGTTCAAAACCAGTTTCATGCATTATGCTCATATAACTTATAGTAATAAACTTAATCTATACGTGTTGGACGAGTCTTCACTCACCGTCTTCCTTTACACGCACCTCAATGAAATGCCTGCTCCAAACCTAGACCAAAACACGTACTTGGTCTGTGGGCTGATTTCATTGGCTCTCTATTTTACTATAGTGCTCTTGCATTCTAACATTGATGGGTTACATTTTGGCCCCATCCTACACCACTGATCTCAGTTTGACTGAATCTCTACATTAAGCATTTATGCATTATGAATAAAACACACAGGACAGGGTTTTTTTGGTGAGATCTCATTTTGTTTTTTATTCAGTAACAACAACAACGTGTGAACAACCACGTGAAAACTGAAGCCCAGAACAGGGGGGCTTGTACATTGAAAGAACTGAAGCCCAGAACAGGGGGCTTGTACATTGAAAGAACTGAAGCCCAGAACAGGGGGCTTGTAAACTTAAGACCAGAACACCGGGCGTGTGTACATTGAAAGAACTTAAGCCCAGCACGGGGCTTGTACATTGAAATGATGGGCGGCCCAGTCATATACGAGTACATTGCGGTCCTCGGCCTTGGGGTACTCGTCAAACATCTGTACGATGGTAGATAAGGGTCTTCCCCGGCATCGATGGTACAGGTAAAACAAGCAATATTGTCCGCACACGCTACTGGTCAGGCTTTGCAACGTTTCACTGTTCCAACACCACGTCTCTGTGCCTTGATCCATGAAGTCCGTTAAATCGGGATGGAGGGGTGGCAGGCCGTACGGGTCAAAGTATTCGCCCTGCTGTTCTGTCAAGTACACGCCACCCAATGTTCACCAGGCCGATCCATCGGATCCGTGTTGAGAACGTAAGCAGCAGGATACATACGGTCTAATGGGAACACATCTCGGGCGAACACCCCTTGAAAGACCATACGTGTCCCTGGGTCATTCTTCAGCACGGTGGTTATCTGGTCTGTATCCATGTTAGGTGGAAAAGTCACACAGGACGCGGCGCGCCTTGTCCACTTGAATGATGTTGTCAAACTCGGCGTAGCAGATCACATTGACGGTGGTCGCGAGGGCTCGTGCAAAGTGGATTTCCAACCGTAAATTGCCTTGCTTGGCCAGGGCCAGCTGATGGTCGTTCTCTAAGGTGGAGGTCAGATCGAAACAGAACAACGTGTATCCGTTCCCGTAGTCCTCCCGACTGATGAAATTCCCTTCGTCCTGGTTGATTTGATCGGTGGCTGTAAACAGGCTCTGATAGGCTCGAATGAAATTCCTGCGCCCAAAGTTCGGTGTTAAGGCCGTGGCTGGCACCTGTTGTCCATCCACATGCAGGGCCACAAAATTGATGCCGAAATGTTTAAAGTCAAACGGGTTCTCTGGGTAGGCTCCGCTGAAACTGGTATTTTCCACACAGGCCAGGATCAATCGCTTGGGTAGTTCCCCCAGGAACAGGTTTTCTTTGTTGGCGCTCATATTTCCAGCAGGCACAGAGAACACTTTGGTTTGTACACGTCGGATAGGGTACTAGGCTGGTTTTGTTTCCAAGGCTTTCATGTGTCCCAATTGAACGGCTGGATTCGGTTTCACTTTTCGGACATACAGGACTGCGTCTTGGATGACAATCTTATAGTCAGCCGCATGCCCCTCTACGTCAGTGGCCATCAAGGCGAAGGTCGGAGGCGCCCGTATCAGTCGGATTTTGATGGGGATCTTGTTCAAGAGGTACCAGTCTTGCATGAACATGTCTGCGTGCAGTCGACCCATGAGATCCACCGAGGCACGGTTCACAGTGAAAGCCTTCCGTTTGTTATATCCCACATTGTCCACCGTGTCCATGTGCTCGGGTGTGTCCTGGTAGAATAAAGCGGCTGTCAGCTGAGATTTTTTAGCCTCTCGGCCATACGACAACAGTGTCTCGATGTAGGCTCGATAGGGGTACGTGTTGGTCGAGTCACTGAGGAGTTTGTCGCTGAGAAAAATATCCACCTGTTGAAACATCGAGTGCAGCCAGAGATTCGTCGGGACCACCGTTGCAGCTTGGATGATTCTGGTGCCAGCCCCATTGACCACCTTGGCTTTCACATCCAAGTATGTATGTATGGGCTAAATCCACATAGGCCGTATCCGTATTACTGATGGTGAACTCGATGGGCCCCGTTTCGTTGATGCTGGAGAGCGGGAGATGCTCCACCCATAATCCTTGTTCGGCACTGGTCTGTGTGGGCGGCACGGTCCATAAATCAAATTCACTGTTGGTGGAGGGGCAGGACTCGGCGTGGATCAAGGACATGTTTTAAGAAAAGATATCCTGGGTTCTTCGATGTGCGTCGTCGCTGGGTCGGTCGTCGACTGGTGCGTGGTCTCGGTGGGGCAGCTCTTTTATTCCCTACGGTGCGTTATGCTTTGGCCACCAAGACGCCTCCCGCTTCTTTGATCCGCCGTTTCAAGGCTTCTTTGGGTGCCGTACCCCTCAAGACATCACCGGCCACGTGCAGTCCACTGCGTACCGCTTGTTTGCCGATTGCTTTCACCCCACGCGTCACCAAGGGCAGGAACGTTTGACGATGCTGTCGAGTATGTTCCCCAGTCCATGTCCTCGTTGCATGCGTGCACCGCTAAAGATCGGAAAGCCACCCCCGGCCTGTTGGGCATAATAGTTCATATAGCTGCGTGCATCGCACTCGTAATGTACTTTCATTATGCAAAGTGGGGAGCACGTGCTTGTCGAAAATGAAGTGTCAGCACCACTTTTCCTCGTTCGAATGCCACCGGTCGTCCCGTGTCATCTCTTATATCCACCGTGATCGTGTTGATGTCGGTTTGTCGTACGGGCAGGTAGAGCATGTGGGTGAAACTGTGGGTGACTTGATCTCCATACGTCTATTTAATGGGGACCACCCGTAACAGAGGTGTGTTTATATCGCCCACGATGTGGCTGTCGACTACGTCCGAGTAGACGTAGAGTCCGTACATACCCGACTTCATATCCATCGGGATCTCGCCTTGGTGGGCGGTGGGACCAGCGAACGTCTGTAGATCGAAACCCAGCATTTGTTGTAGGATAGGACTCAGTACGACACTCGCGTTGACGGTGACGATAAGCTGTGCCTTGTCGTTGTGTGCGTTGTAATCGAAGTCCACGTGATTCTTGAAGGGAAAGGATTTGATGGGTTTTGAAGTATTCGTGACCTCCCGTAGAGCCTTATAATGCAACAGTCTTGACAGCCCACCCATGAACTCCTTGGGGGTATCGTATTGGGCTTCGGGGAGGGTGAGTCGGGTGTCTTTTCCTTCGTAGGTCACCTCGTACCACACTTCATTGGCTCGCACGTTGTACCACGAGTAAGGGTATTGGATATCCACGAGGCCACATTCCCATCGTCCAGGTAAATGCAACGGTTGCGGTAACTGGGTGACGTACTTGGCCACGGTGTTGTCAGGAAACACATCCAGCGAACTGTCACTGGGTAGGGTGAGGTAAAACATGGTGACTGAGCTGTCCTGTTGCTGCTGTTAGTTTTAATAGGTGTTCCAGGCCTTGGGCGGTTGTGTCCGGCGTCGTGTTCGTCGCGTTGACTTGCTACGTGTCACGGCTCTGGAGATGTGGGGTGTCCTGTTCGAGGGTGGTTTTTTGAAGGTCTGAAAAGAAGGTGCCCGTTGTGGTGGTGGAGTTTTGGGGGGTGACTCCGGTTCCCATTCGGCTTTCCAAGAAGGTAGTGGAGTCTGTCGTGGTGCACGACTCGGTGAGTCACGCTGCATAAAGGCCCAGCGGTGGGGGTTCGCCACCAATTCCTGTGGTACATGCATGTCTTTCAAGCCTTGAGCGAAGACCTCCCATCCTCGAGGATCCGTTTGCGACCTGCGTTTACGCATCAGATCATTCACTAAATCCGTCATGTGGGTCCCGGGGACCACCTGATTCTGTACCAGGAGTTCGCCTCTATCATTCCAAGTCATGTTAGGATTCTGTTTCATCCGTTGTAATATCAGGCCAGCTTGTTTTTTGAACGATGCAGGTACACTCTTCAGCACTTCGTCTTCCACCCACTGTGGGGCTGTGGGTGGTACCCGTGGTAATGGCGGCTGTTGGAGCGGTGCTGAGGTCGGCGGTGTGTCACGTGGGGGTGGTGGTGGTGGGGTAGAGAGGGTTTTGTATTGGTCCATGAACGTCATGTACCGTTGAAGCGTCTCATTGTACCGTTGTACTTTCTCACTGTCGCTTAACCCCGGTCTCTGTAAGATCTGCTGCATCTCTCCATCGAGGGTGTTTATGGTCTTCACCGTAGGTGGGACAGGGTAGGGCGATTGGAGGTTTTGAAGGAATCGTGGTTCGACGAGGACGATTTTTTCGTGTGGTTCATTGTCGGCCGAAGAGTCCACCCAATACTGGACCCAACACGGAAGCGGCCAACGGTGCTAAGATGGCCCCGAGGAAGCCGCCTTTCTGTAACACCTTTTTCTTTTGTGTTTGAGGGACCCGCTTCTGGACTAGGGTTCGGGGACCTGTCTTATGCCTGGCCAACTTGGCCTTCTGAGCCGGAGTGAGTGGTACGTTGCCTTTTAACAGGTTGTACCCGATCTCGCACAGACAGCGTACAAGGTCAGGGTCCGCACCGCGTACAATGGTTCGGACCAACTCGGGTGGGGCCGTCTTCAATACACAGAGCGTCGGGGCGTGCTTCCGTACTCGCGCAGACATCATGTACAACTAATGCCAGAACCCACAACTCTGCCCTTTTTATCCACCTCAGAGACAAAGTTAACCATGCTGTGGTATTCATTCTTTTTATTATCCCCATCATCAAACACACACTCCAGCTGGGGGAGCCACTGTGGGTGTGTTTACATTATTTTTGAATGTACACGTGGTGGGTCTTTCCGGGAAAGATGCCGGTCCGTAGTCGAAGGTGGTCGGGGGTGGCTTGCTTGAGGTCGAAGAGCATATACCCGTGCTGAGGAGTTGTGGCATCTTTAAAGGCTTCCAACGCAAACGGTGTGCGGCCGGGATACATCTGTCTCGCCCGGTGCAGCAGTTGAGTGGTATCTCTCGGGTTTTTGAAGACCACCAGGTAGTGGGCATTTAAGCTGATGTTCCGATGTTCTTTGTTTTTACTGAACAGATTCTGCACAATGTAGATGATGCTGAGCCGTCGATGATGGCTGCCTTTGGTAAAGAGTTGGGTGACCCGCGCATCCGTCTCCGCCATTAGATCATCCAGAACCACCAAGGTGTCGGGTTCCAAATCGGCCAGGTTGGGTAGGCCTTCCACGAACGTGATGTGGGGCATTGCTGCATACGCTGCCTGCCATTCTCCGTAGCACCACACGACTCGGGCAATGGGTGGAGTGATCATGCTGTCAGCGTGTTGAAGGAGCTTCCGGACGAAGTGCGTTTTGCCGGAGCCCGTCGGTCCTGCGATGACGCAAGTGAAGGGATGCTGCCACCGAGGGTCCATGGTTCGAGGTGTATCCGTTGTCGTGGTAGCCCGCTCTTGTAAATTTCGTACGAGTGAACTGGAGTGGTGGTGGTGGGTACAACGTCGGTCGTCGTTGTCTGTTCACTGCGAGTGATGATGGTGGTGGGTACAACGTCGGTCGTCGTTGTCTGTTCACTGTGAGGGATGAAAGCCGGTGGGTCTTCAGACGTACTGGGTGTTCTTGGAGTACTTGGTGTAGGTGTGGAGCTTGGTGTGGAGCTCGACGTGGCTTGTACACGGGGTGTGGTGGTGACTGGGCTCGATACGGGGTTGACTGGTGCTATCTGTAGACCGGTTTCACTGGTGGCTGGTGTTCTCAGTTGGTTAAGTAACGTGCTGACATAGGCTACGTCGTAAAACACACCTCCGTACAATACATTCAGCAGGGTTAGCACTATCACCCCAAAGCCCACTTGCGCTTTGCGCGTTTTGGGAGACGCTGTGTTCAGAGGCAGATGCTGTTTGTCCATAGCACTGTGGTCGGACGTGGAATGGAGGATGACGGCAGTGGTGTCTGGCTTTGTAGTCGTTTCACCTGGTTGGCCGCGACCCAGGAATTGAAGGAACTGGGCCAGCCTTGCCATTTGACGAAATGAAACAGTTTGCCACGTCGACGTTCCGTTTTCACTCACCTGTTCACTCACTCACCCGTTTTCAAAATCTGCTCCACCGTGTAGTAGTCTTGCTGTGTTTTTACGACAGGCTGTAATTCCATCTCGTAAAACGTCCCTAGCAACGGTTCCCCTTGAAGATCTTCCAGTTCATAGACTCGCTGCTGTTGGGGTAGGCGCCGTTTAATCAGGAAGTGCTCATCGCTCCAGTTGGGCAAGTAACTTTTCTCAAATTGACCTTTGACTTTACTGATCCGTACAGGGTCCCCGACCTTGAACACCGCCTTCGTCGTTCGCTGCGATTGCCTGGGGTACAAGACACGCCGGACTTGGGCTTCATTGCGTTGGGTCACGGTAATGGGGACTCTCTCTATACTCCGATGATAGGCTCGATTGTAACCACTCACAAGTTTCGGGAGAACATCGATGTACCGCCTTGTATTCTTATAGGTGAAATATTTATACATGCGGCCTTTGAATGTCCTGTTGAACCTTTCCACCACGGAAGCCTTGGTCTCGTTGTACGTATGGAAGAAAAACACCTTCTGGGCTTTCAGAAACTGTTGGAACGGTCTGTTGAGGAATTCCGTGCCTTCGTCGGTTTGCAAATACAAAGGTTTGCGCCCGGTCTTGAAGATGTCTTTGAACGCCGCTATGAGATTCGCCCCCGTTTTCGTCCGGATGGGTACCACCCACGCCTACTTGGATAGGATATCGATGCACGTCAAGATATACCGATTCCCATCGTTGTGTTTGGCAAAGGCGCTCATATCGACCAAATCCGCTTGCCTGGGCATCTATTCCTCCCACGATGCCCCGGTTCCGTAGAAAATGGCGACGGACAGATCGATGTAAGGTATAGGTGTCTTGTTTTCTTAACCAATCTCGGACTTGGGCACGTTGTATCCCCTGGGGTTTGGCCGCTTGATAGAGAGCCGACAATGCCCTATAGGCCGCCGGACTGTCGGGACTGTAGTATAAGTTATCCAATACCTTCTCCCAGCGCTTCATGGTGACAAAATGATGATGGACCCTGGCTCTATCGTTCATTTATAACGGGTATATCTTGATCCACATCTACCACGGCATCTTCCAATGCAGACCATAGATCAGGGTGAAGGGTAAAATGCACTGTACCCCCATTTAACCGAGCCAATTGAGCAAAGAAAGGGCCGCGTCGGATGTACACATCGTGACACAAGTGGATGAGGTCGCCGTCCAGTTCACCAGACAACACGCGTTTGAATTTGGTCCAGCCCTCCCGGGACAGACGAATGTGAGCCGGGCACGGTTGTGTAGGGCCCGCATCACAGATGTCTCCCACCTCCTCCATGATATAGACCTTATCCGCATACACGTGCAGGAAGACCTCGGGGGTCAAGCTGAGATACGGCCGTACTGCCTCCGTCATGGTCAGTACGTGAATGGTACCAGATTTGACTGTCTCTCGTATTTATAGGGAGAACCCCGTGAGATCAAAGGATCGGGTGGTCAAAGTCTAGCCGGGTAATCAATGGCATCGTTGTCTGGTTCATGGCTAGACATTTGTTCATTGGGTTCTGCCGCTGCTTCTCTCAGGGCACGAGCCCACTCCAACTCGTCTGATGACCGCTCGTCCGGTGTCAACAGCTGGTCCACGATAGGCACCACTTTCTCGAAGGCTGTCCACAGATCGGGGTCTAGGGTGAAGCCTCGCGTAGGGTCTTGGTAGCGGCCCAGGCGTGGGAAGAAGTGTCCACGGTGTACGTAGATGGCATTGTCTATGTGGATGAGGTGTCCGTCGAGCTCGCCGCTCAACACCCGTTTAAATTTGGTCCAGCTGTCACGGTGTAGCGTAACCGTATTCGATACGGTCTCAGCGCGCGACCAGCAAACATCTCCACGGTCTTCCACGAGGGTGACTTTATATTCATATACGTGTAACCCCACCCGGGGTGTAAGGGGAAGGATGGCTCGTAGAACTGGTGACATGGGTGACCCAATGACGATCGTTGAATGACGCACACTGTGTCTGACCCTCGTATTTATAGTCAGGTCCCACTGTCAATGCCACAGCGCCAGGGTCAATAGGGCACAGACCATGACTAGGCCAACCAGCCGTCGCTGGTTCCGGCGTGAGCGCTCCTGGTCCATAGCCCGAGCATCAAGGATGGCTGTCATAGTCCAGTAGTGGTGAGTGATGGCACACCTCTCCATCGAGTGCACTCTGTCGAGGACCGCTTCTGTGAAATCGTTCAGGATCTGGCGTCGCCCCTCGTTGTCGTCGCCATCTGCAGACATGGACCGGACCACTGCTCGGTAACCCGTGAGTGAATTAACCACGGTGGCATGCTGTAAAATGCGAGTCGCATAGGGCTGGATCTCCGCCATGGCTCTGCAACCGTAGGAATGGAGGTGTAGGATCCAGAGGGACGTGTTTTATAAACCATGTCACACATGCGCGCCTAGATGTAGCTCTACGGGTGTAGTCCGTGATACGTACTATTCTGATTGGTTATGTGGCTCCTATAGAGATAGTACCTTATCGACAATGGGGACTACTTGTTCCAAAGCCGTCCATAGATCGGGGTCCAGGGTAAAACCACCGTCGTTCAGACAGAGGAGTCGAGCGAAAAAGGGACCGCAGAAAATGTAGACGTCGTCACACAGGTGAATGCTATCACCGTGCAGGTCACCCAACAACACCCGTTTCAAGGTAGTCCATCCTTCCGGTGACAAAGAGACGTGCGCTTTGGGTTCAGGCGTACACCAACACCTAAGTCCGCTATCGATGAGGTCCACTCGTTTGGGGTACAACAATAGGGTGCAGCCAGGTGTAAGCCTCCGGGTAGCCACAGTCCCTTCTTTCACCTCGGGGTGTAGTAAGTCATCCACCTCGGGGAGTACATCTTTCATTGCCATCCATAAGGGTTGACAGAGTGTGATATAGGTACCTCCACTCTGTCCCAACCGGGGAAAAAGAGAATCCTCTCCAGCAGTGCGTATGTGCACGCCGACTTCCACGTGCATGAAATCCCTTTCGGGGTCTTTTCCCTGTAACAATCGTGTCAATAGAGTCCAGCCTGATAGCGATAACAAAAGCTTCACCTTCTGCGGTGCGTCTTGGAGCAGCTCCAGGTGATCGTCATTGACGATGAGGTAGACGTCGGACGTCAGTTGGAATAACGGAAGCTCTGTTCCGCTCGCTGCCATGGTGGGGAATGGAAAGCGAACGGGTAGAGAGGTGGCTTTATAGTGTACCTGTTGGGTAGGGTTTTATACACCGTGCGTGGCACTTGTTATACTCGCTTGCGCCATAAGGTCAGCAAGGTGAGAAATGCGCTTTTTTCTACAACGCCCTGTGACGGCCCTTCGTGAATGGGCGTAACCTGTGAACATCATAGGAATGCATGTACTAACCTGTCTGTGGGGTTTTTCCACAATGTCGTTCACCTTCGTGTCTTTTCGGGTACGTCCGTGACTTTTCGGTAAAGTCCGTGTCTTTTCGGTAAAGTGCGTGTCTTTTCGGTAACGTCCGTGTGTTTTCGGTAACGTCCGTATCTTTTCGGGTATATATGAGGGTCTTGAGGGGGGCGACTGTATGTGACGTGTTGTATGTGTTTTTCTCGGCGACGTCCGTGTCTATCATCCGGGCACATCACGTCTGCGCCTGCATTGGGATATGCATGAGGGTCTTCATGCGCGCGCTCGGAGGTGACCGAAGGTGTCACGGAGGTTACCGAAGATGTCACGGCTCGGCCCTCGACTTGGGGATAGTTGAACTGAGTGTGCTAAAAATAGATCACCAGCTAGCGTGCTATAAAGGGAAGCGGCCTTGCCGTTTCATCAGACACTCTGTCAACCACCAAGATGTTCACTTGCACAACTTGCCAGAAGCAGTTTACTCGTCTGGATAATTTACGACGCCACGAGGCCTCCACCCACAACGATGCACGGTATACTTGTATAACCTGCGCACGGTCATTTAATCGGGGGGATCATTTACTGCGCCACGAACGCTCATTCCACGACGGGGCGACGGAACAATGTAAGGATTGTGGTCAACTCTTCAAACGACGCAGTCAGTTAAGACGGCATCAGCGTTTGATTCATGTCCCGTCTCTACGGTTTGGGCGTCAACTTCCTACTGAAGAGGAGCCGCGGAAGGTCAGACCCAGTGAAGATAAGCCCGGGGAGACGAACGCCACTGGTGATGCGATGACGGAGAGCCCGCCTATACCCACAGTTCAGAAGAGCCTGGATTTCCAGCCGGACTCCACCGTTACGGTTTCGAGTCATACGCCTGACAACATCGAACATTTCTGGACGAGCCCATAAATGTTCCTAGCGATCTCTTACAGGACAACCATCCAGTGAGTGACATTGATCGGCGCCATTGGTCCATGACACGGCACTGTTTCCACCGTCATCGCCCTATTCAAGATATCTACAATTTCCCACTGACCAACCTCACCCGTCTACGCAGCTACATGGAAACCATCTTCAAAGATCAAACTACGGCCTTCAAATTGAATCTGGCGTTTGGTTATGTGCTGCAGCATAAGGAGACAGCCCAAGTCCGATACTTTTACCCGAGAAGTAACATCTATGTGTTTGACCAGCCGTTTACCATCATTAACCGGAGGTCACTAGAGACGATGCTGGAGAAACTGGACACCGTGGATCCCTTGGAATGGGCCCAACAACAACGACCCAACACCAAGTGGACAGTGAAGAGGGTGACCAATGTTACGTTTTTCCTTACCAAGCTGACCGACCTCCGCCATCGGTTGAATGCGTCACTCGTGCACTGATGAATACCATAACATGCCGTACATACTCTCTATGTCTACATGCTGATCGTTGACTTGAGCTCAGTAAACACTTGTACCTAATGTGACGGTGCGTTAAATAATAAAACATGGTGTTAGATATTTCAATTTGTTTTGCTGTGAACATACTAAACATACCTAGGGCGGCTCCCCCAGCCTGGGTATGATGTAACATTGGGGATAATAAACTGTATGAACATTGCTGAACTTGTTGTTATTCACGACAACCGCTAGTGACGATATTTCAACCCCGCAGATGCCCCCTCACACAGGCTTCACATGGATACCTCACTCGATCCCATCGGCCCACGAGTGGCTCCCCTAGATCCCAAAACGTCTATTTCCATACCCTTTGTCTAGTGCGCATGCGCAGAATGACGATATTCCTACCCCACATCCATCCCATCGGTTGCCCCCTCACATAGGCTTCACATTGATACCTCATACAACTCCATCGGCCCATTAAGGGCTCCCCTAGATCCCAAAACGTCTATTTCCATACCCTTTTCCCACAATTCCCTGTCTGCGCATGCGCAGAATGGTGACAACGCCCGAGCCGCTACAGTCAGATGCCCCTTCATGAATGCTTCACATTGATACCTCATATGACCCCATTGGACCATTAGTGTCTCCCCTAGCTCCAAAACGTCTATTTTCATACCCTTTGGCCACCGCGCATGCGCAGAATGCCGCTATTTCAATCCCACACCCAGCCCATCGGATGCCCCTTGACGAATGCTTCACTTTGATACCTCACTTGACCCCATCGGTCCACTAGGGGCTCCCCTAGATCCCAAAACGTCTATTTAGGTATTCCCCTATACATTAACATTGGAAGTCAACCCATGGGACTACTTTCTGTCCGCGGAGGCAGACCGCATCACCACCAGACCGCATCACCGCGGAAGAATTCGAAGTCAAAGGTTGCTGGAACTATAGCCTAGATAGGTCAGTACATGCCTTCATCACATGATCGTCACGTGATCAAGTTCCTCCTCAAATCCTCCCCATGCAAGAGTTACCTCCCTGGAAAACGGGCGTGAATTTAACGGCTCTATACTACTACCGCCAGATCCGAGATTGAATATTCAGTCGTCGTCCATAAAAGAACTTCCGAGTCGATAATCGAAAGACCTATTTCGTATAGCATCAGTTCCAAATAACAATTTTATAACATGGTGCGGAATGAGACTACTTGATGCCAAAAACTGCTTTCGCAATTGGAGGAATGACGTCAGGTGAACACACGTGCATGACATGCAATTATGGTGGGGAACCCCTGCAATGATGGTGGGGAACCCCTGCAATTATTGTGGGGAATCCCTGCAGTTGTTGGGGGGAACCCCTGCTATTATGGCGGGGAACCCCTGCCTAAACTGTAGGTAGAGTTTCGTTAACATTAACGTAATGTAAATTATTTGGTCTAAATCCTAATTATATTTTCTCAGTAACAAAACTTTACTTCTGATTGTCGCAACTTAAGGGCTAGTAACCTACCTGGATTTAAAATGACGAAATTCTTTTGTTTGATAGATGGGGTCATCAAATTTCTAAATGTTGTGCTGGTTGCTAAGATATAAATGTTCAAAGTGTGACCATCGCATTTTGTCCAAGTTTGTTAAACTTAAAAAAAAAAACAAACATAAAATTCCACAGAAATATACATGGGCGAATTTTTGCGAGAAAAAAGGAGGCACGGGTACTTTGTTAAAGGGTGGTTTTACACGCAGATTAGGACAGTACAGTTATTACTGAACAAGCCAATGAACGGACGGCGTTATAGCGTGCTTCGCCGGGTTCACAGAGAATACGCTGTAGAACGGTCTCTCTGATGTGCTTGCGGAAACTACACGTGAGCGTCTCTCCAGTCAAAACAATCACGGCTACTCACAACTTGAGTTTAAAGGAGATGAAATATACGACACATTGCCTGGCTTCTATTTTTTTTCAAATATGGGCATATTCGAAAAGGATATGAGGTGACGAAGGCTGTTCTGAATATTTATTAATAAACGACTTATCTTAGTGCTGTCGAATTCGTCTTCTGTCATGGCTCGGCTTTGTCAGATGAACCATGACGAGGGATGACGAAACTGTACGTGCAAACTCCATAAGTTATTACGGAATTAATTTCAGAATATTTGGTCATGATCCCATCATAATCAATAGTTCAAGTATATAATGCTAGTACAACAACATCCTTTGACGAGATTGTTCCAAACTTACAACGATAAAGCCAACAAAATCATCTTCGCCATCGTTTGTCATGATTTGCTACCATATTGTATAGGCCTACAACCGAACATCAACTCAGTATAAACGCAAGCACTTACCGCACAATTCTCAGCGTCCCAGAAAAAAATGTAGCCCAATTTGTCAAAGAAGTTCCTCGCTCTCACTTTTATAGCACACGAACTGTAAATGAAAATTGCAACCTTGGATTCGGATGTATATCTCGCGAAGTTCCGGGACTGGCCGCATTGAGTTTCCGAGAATCACTGCTTATCATAGGAAACATGTGACAATGCTGCAGGCCTATGATAGTAAGAAATATGTATTTGTTACTATCATAGGCCTGCAGCATTGTCACATGTTTCCCATGCTGCTTATGCTTCATCCTCATTTTGCAATCAAGAAGTTTCAAATCGAAAGTGCAACCATAGATACAGATACTCTGGTTCACGCGCGGTGAGATCACCGTCAATTGATTGATGAAAGTGCAATTTCTATATATTTTTATTACGTCTGTAATTTTGTCACTGGATTCAATAATTGTTATTTCTGCATTTCAGCTTTTCGCCGAAAGAGTTTATCGCTCTCACAAAAACGCGGGCCCATATGTCTGGCGAATTTTGGGCAATGGATGATGCGATTTGTCGTATGAATGTCGTTTTAGGATCATTACTCATCGCAAAATATTCTACCACGAGTTTCCGATAATCAGTTCTAATGCCTAGCGAGTATTTCCAGTAGAAAATTACCGACACGTGATAATGTTAAACTTCCTATTGTTTTGATGCGAGTGTAATTTACAATATTATTATCTATGATAATGGCACTGGCTTCACTGTTTGTATTTCATCATTTCATACAGTCGCCCATAGGGTCATTCGTGATCGCCAAAAAACTATTAACACGGCAATGACAATATTTACACCACAGTAGAAATAGTTAATCGGCTAAAATTACGGTGGCTCATAGGGGGCATTGATGATTTTTTATCTTTCTTTATTTTCTTTCTATTTTCCACGAAATCAACTGGATTATTAGACCTAGTAGTAGTTCTCTCCCCGTTAAAGGAGGAGAGACCTAGCTTGATGTCATTTAAGAGGACGAGTTTCACCAGAAAATGTAGCGCACAATATAACACGGCAGGCTATCGATCAACCAAATCTCGCCCCACATACCTTAAATACTTGGGAAGGAGAACGGTACAACCACGATCATCTCAAGGTCCTCCTTTCTGGGGTCTTCTCTCGCACCTGTTATGTTTTCTCCTCGGCTCAGTTTTAACTTTCGAAGTTTGGCGGACGCGCATGCGTCAACTAACCGGAAGATAGCGATAGTGACATCATCATGGTATCTATCCAAACAGGTCTCTACCAGTGCAAACGATCTGTACAACGATCTCCACGAGCTATTATTACGGGTTTATGAGTAGTGGTATGTATCAATTTTAGCTTATTTTGCCAGGAATTTCGTTGAATTGCGTTCATGTAATAGTAGATGGTGGGATCGCCCTAACCTGATTTTATGATTTTATCTTTATTGATTTACCCTTTTTACCCCTCGGCCAAAATTTGGCCAAAAGGGTATTGTCGTCATGTACATCCGTCTGTCTGTCTATCCGTCACACCTTTTTCGTTACCCAGATATCTTTAGAACGACTTACCCTAGGCACACCAAACTTGCAGTGCACATCCATATGCTCGTGACTCAGAACACTATTGAATCTGGACCCGATTGGTTGGAAACTTTGGCCGTCATCTTTAATTTATGCGAAACCATCACAGCTTTCTCTTTACTAAGATATCTTCAAAACAACTTACCCTAGGCACACCAAACTTGCAGTGCACATCCATATACTCGTGACCCAGGACCCTATTGAATCTGGACCTGATTGGGTGAAAACTTTGGCGGCCATTTTTAATTTATGCGAAACCATTAATCTTGTGTATCTCGGGTACCATATCGCTGTTCAGTGTGAAACTTGATATAAATTATCGATGCATCAAGAAACTTCTAAGGAATGATCAAACCAGTTTCCCTGATTCCGTGGAAACCTTGGCTACCATCTTTAATTTATGCGAAATCTACCATTCCAGTGTTCTATACGAAACGGTATACAGCGTCGATGTATCAAGAGACTTGCAATGAATATCCACATGAGTTCCTCTGAGTGGCGGGAAGGACGGGCGGTCATCTTTAACTTATGCAATATCATTAATGATCTCTATCTCTGATATACTGTTCAAATACAGTTAAAGGACCTCGTACGTTAAGGTGGACAAACCGCCCCAGGTGAGGTACGATTGTAGATGAAAAATGAAACTTAAAATATGAAATGCTCGTCTCGATTAGCATAAACTATGACATTTTTTTCAACTCCCTTTGAAGTATTGGGAGCATGAGTGCAATGTTTTTTTAACAAGAGCTCTCCAAAGTGGTAGGTTTGTGTGAAAATGACAGTTTTGGGTTAAAAAAGCATGGTTTGCCTACCTGTAAATATATGAAGATAAACTATAACCACAAAAATATTCACACATAACAGTTCTCTTTTGAATCCCTAGTTGTTCAACAAAGCACGTTTTGGTTATCGTTTATCTTCATATAAAAAATGAAACTTTATGGAATATTGTTTTTGGTCATTTGGTGTTCAATTTCAAGTACGATAATTGGAGCAACGTTATATGTACGAGTAAGAGCTGGCCGAATGGATAGAGTCGCGAGAGAAGTTATCGTTTTGATTGATGATCTGCTGGTTCGAATCCCAAAATATTCGTCCAAAATGTTTTGATAGTTTTATGCATTTTTCGATTTTTCACCATGATTACAATATATATGTGAATATTTGTTAGTAGAAAGAATGAGTGGAAATGGTCTATATCTCAAGATATAATATTCAGCAAATGTTGCAAAGTTTTCTCTTCCCGTGCTAGCTTTGCCCGCGTGATTAGAGAATTGCACACAACAATATCTAGACTAATTTGATAAAAAATAGTATTTAGTCGTACAAACGTGGTCTCAGGGAACTAAATCTGTGCGTTGAATTCGTACATAAATATGTAAAAATATATATGTCCATGGTGAAGAATATACTACCCTTTGGGATGTATGCGATATCAACAATGGTCTTGCCAAGTAGACGAAATCAAGGCCAAATGAGAAAATTATTTGTTGACCAATCATAATGGGTAAATAGACAAATGCAGTTTACGGCCATAGCGCATCTATTTTAATCCTTACCGACAACAGTTCTACCACCAGTAAAGACGTGGCGCATGTGCAGCTGGTCATCAGCGTAAACCCAGAAGGACCTTTCGGTCAAATGAAACTGGTCATGCAACAGTTACTTTGGGCACGATGAACTAAGAGCATATACATTCGGAACTTTAAACATTGCTGATTGCCCTTGTTCACCACATTGTGCGTGGTTGTCAGTCGAACGCCATATAGGATGCTCGTCACCTACCGCACATGAGGCTGCAGTATGTTGCAGACGCCAAAACTACGAGAGTTGTCGTTGGTTCTCTTAAAGAAATGAGACTTGCGGACACTCAATTCAGCGAGTGGCGAGTAAAATCTATTATTTCATTTCCGTATTCATTTTTTTATTTATGCAATTAACGGCATTAACGTAACAGGGATGGCACGAAGATATCACATAAAAGCATCAATTTAATAAGAGGGAAAGAAGTGTAAAACCACGAGTAAAATATGCTTGGCCTTGCAAACCGCGCTGTCGGTGTTCAACCCGAATCCATTCAATTCCACTTGAGTCACGTGATCCGCTGTGAATGAGCTGCTCGCTGGGGCCGTTTGTCCATCTTATCGTACGAGATCCTTTGGTATACATCATCGATGCATAATGAGACTTATGTAATGGATAACGGTTTCTCTGATTGGACGGAAAACTTAGGGGCCATTTCTAATCGCAAAATTTCTGATAATCTGTATATTTGTCACTTGACTGCATGCTTGGTGTTCCTGAGATTTCGGTTCAAATTGAAGACATTGCGAATGGCTAGAGTCCAGAGCCGAGGGGTTTTCAGATGCGCAGCTTCGTATATAAATCTCCCAGAGTAGGTCTACCGCCAATCTCAGTAAACTCAGATATAATATCACGGAATATTATATCTGAATTCAGCCCTATCTAAATCCCGTGCGAATTTGAAACCACTATTGTTAGCCGATCAGGTGGATAGCTTGTTGAGACAATTTCAAAATCAGGCCCACAGTAATTACGCACGGTAGCACATGGTCTAATATCTAAACATTATCCTGAAACAGTATTCAAATATGGCATCATTTCCAGACAGTGTGAGCGGAAAACCGTAAAGATCAAAGAGTTTACTCCCGCCGAAAAGTCATTACGTCTAGATGGTATATTCCCATTTACCATCTTGGTTTACCTAGATCGGCCTACCGCAACACTATAAGCGCGGATAGAGATGGTTGTCAACTTCAGCACAGAAAAACAAGCATATCACGAACTCATGGTAGAGATCGTTGTAAAGTGAATAGTGGTTTTGACTGAAATTCTTTCCCCAGTCGAACAGGATGATTTTTAGGCTTAATTACTTTAGTTTCTTTGACAAAAAGCCATAAATAAAGCGACAGACACAGCCGGTGTCCCAAATTAAAAAATAATAAAAAGACGCTTTAGCTTGCACGTGCTATAAATCTAAATACTCTTGTGTGTACGCTGAGCTATGGGGTGTACAGAACTTTTCGGTACTTGGTAGATTATTTTGCCTTGAATGGGCATGCTATACTCTCAAACCTCTAACAATTTGTCGCCCAACGAATCGGTAGATATGGTTTTATTACGGGTAGAGATCGTTTACACTGGTAGAAATCTGTTTGCAAAAAGACCGTGATCAACGTCACTTTCGCTATCTTCCGGTTAGTTGACGCATGCGCGTCCACCCAACTTCGAAAGTTAAAACTGAGACGCGGAGAAAACATAACAGGTGCGAGAGAAAAGACCCCAGAAAGGAGTATCTTGATATGATCGTGGTTGTAAGCATACCGTTCTCCTTCCCAAATATTCAAGGTATGTGGGCGACATTTGGTTGATCGATTCGTCTGCCGTGCTATATTGTGCGTATTCTGGTCAAACTCGTCCTCCTGAATGATATCCATCTAGGTCTCTCCTCCTTTAGCGGGGAGAGAACTTCTAGGTCTAGCATGACTGCCAGGTTATTGGACAGGCCCTATTAATGGACACCTAGACCCAGCGGGGCTACTACTCACGGAATTTGTACACATTAAGTCCTCCTGCGGGTCGGAAATAGTCTCACAAATTTGGGTGAAAAGATGCACCAGAAAATTTCCTCCAGTTTCAGAGTTTCATTCCTGATTGCAGGTTTGATTAAATTCAACGAAATTTGGCTGAAAATGTTCCCACAAATATGGAGAATCTTCATTTTGAATCTCAGTGTGCAACGCGACCGGCGTTTGGCAGACGATGTATATTTCTCCCGCCACTCCGTCTGAAAACAGAGCACTTCCGGGGAGCAGCCAGTTTACGATAGCATGACATGTGACTCACAGTGGCAATAGCACTGATTGACAGCCAAGGATAATGGACACTCCCAAAAACTGCAAAATTTGGGACCGGTTTTATCTTCGACGCTCATTCCAAAACTCATTTGTGGGCTACAGTGCGGATTCATGTTTAAATATTCTTGGATGTTTACTAAAGACTGGGGGACAAACAATTTTACAGTAAGTGGATTAGTTTCAAATAAATCCATCACTGAAAAAGTGTCCAATAACTGGGCGCAAACTTGCATTTTCATACCGTGGATGGTCCTAGTCCAATATAATGTGACTGGAGTACGTCCTCCTTTAATATGTTGATGTCTATCATGTCCGTATCACAGTCACATAGGCTGCCATATTGTTTCAAGAGGCAGAGCTTCGGACCTCGGAAATTGTCAAATTGTGACGCAATAATTAATTGACATGATTACTGACCGGTTTGAATGTATCCGTGCAGCTTAGATCCACAAAATGGCACATTCCAGGCATCCATCGATCTCTCATTAAGCCATAGGCAGATAAATCTTGTCCGATCAGCGTAAAAAACTTAGGCGGCCTTCAAATTTGGCACATGAAGGGAAGTGACGTAGGCACACACAAACACGTGTGAACGAATCATGTGATACTCCGAGATACGGGGTCTTCTCAAATTATCTGAAAAGCCCATGCAACTTCATCAACACTGTCATGCAAATGTATTGCTTTATAGAACAAAGCATTTGAACAATGACTGCCTATTCATTTTTTGTTTAGCACAAGATGATGTTCCATCTAACGCACAAGTTTTGTGCTGGCTTTTTGGTAATTCTTGAAAGGCCCCTTTCTGTACACGTGCATTTGTGTACACCATGTGACACGAGGGATCATGTGATTACTTCCCATAATGCTTTAGTGTGAAACCAAAGACGCCATTTTTGTGCGGATTTTTGGTGCTCTGAAAAATGTGAAAGTTTGTTGTCTCCGTGTAACTTTACATAGAGTGGCTCAGATGTGTGGGTGGTGTTATTTTGTGCCTTGAAACATGAGCAATTGATATATACTGGTGAGTGTGCTTGTCAGTTCTTTATTTTCTCAAAATCTCCTATTTTTCAATGGTCGTCCTGGAGGAAGATTTCTGCACCTGCACTTGACTTCGTTACCAATGGGACTGTACAGCCCAATCGAACATCCAAATAATAAAAGAAAGGCTGTCAGTCACCCATTGTATTGGACTAGGATGGTCCCTGCCTTTCAACTATTCCCAGTCTCTCCCCGTACTTTTTCTTCAATATTTTGTTATGACGATTTATCACCAAAGATGTAGTCCTTTATCCAGTGTTACTTTCTCGGCCATACATGGTTGCATGGCCGACCTGCGACTCTTATTCAAAAAAAGTTCAACCGGGCAGCATCTACAGCGATTTTTAATTAAATTTGATTTGTGTAAAACATAATAATACGTATTATGAATATTATGAAAAACTCTTCATGGACGGCGGCAAGCTATCGAATGTCGAATCAGGTAAGCTTGTATTTAGGTATCGCGCTATGTACATATACTCTACGTACAATTATTGCATGTTATAGAGTGGAACATCACGATTTGTCAGCTCGAGACAAGTGATGTACAACGAGCGCACAGCGCGAGTTTTACATCACTTGTCGAGAGCTGACAAATCGCGATGTCCCACTCTGTATCATACAATATATAGTTGTTTTATTATATCGAATGTCCTATTTGAATAAAATGGGGACTTTATAATCATGTGAATGAGGATGGTACGGTGAAATAAGCATATCGTGTTCAACACTGCGCGACCGTTGTTGTCGATTTCAAAAAGCCGTGTCAAGTTCGACTGTTCGATTCTCGGTTTGTTTGTCGACTCAATCGCATAATTTGGAAGAGTAACGTTCGCGGTGATCTTACATACCTTTTCAAAAGATACCAAATTTATTTCAGTCAATTACCAAATCATATTCACTCCTTTCTATCACCAACGGGCCGACGTATACACATCAGGTCGACGAAGATACACATTAATCTTCGTTTCGGGGAGTATGTTGGGGCGGGCACTATGGGAGGCAACTGTTATTCCGACAGTTGTCGCCGTGGAATAAATGTCATGTTCAACGCTCTGCCGTGGTACAGTGTGTACATGACATTTATTCAACGGTGAGGCAAGATATGACTGCATCATCACTGAACATCACGATTTGTAGAATGACACGTGACAGGCTGTCAACCAGTGAAAACATTACGAATGTACATGAGGTATAATAATTTGTCATGTTCAACGCTCTGCCGTGGTACATGACATTTATTCAACGGTAAGGCAAGATATGACAACATCATCACTGAACATCTCCATTGACTAATATAATATACAGTTATTGCATGTTATAGAGTGGGACATCAGGATTTGTCAGCTCGAGACACGTAGGTCTCACTCAGCATGTTTTATCCAATATATTTTTTCAATTTTACCATACAGCGGTTAGGCTGAATAAAATGAATCTCTAACTTTACAGGCACGTTTTTGAAAATAGAAAACAATGAAACATTATACTATAACAGAGCCATAAGACATGTACATGTAAATTTGTAAAATGAACATGTACCTCAATTGTATTTCATTGCTATTTAATATTTGTTTATTGTGAGTTGGCATAAAATGTATACAGTTAA
The DNA here is from genome assembly GCA_036873755.1 of Hanleya hanleyi. Taxonomy (NCBI): domain Eukaryota; kingdom Metazoa; phylum Mollusca; class Polyplacophora; order Lepidopleurida; family Hanleyidae; genus Hanleya; species Hanleya hanleyi. The sequence continues at coordinate 13,117 of JAVTVY010011638.1, read as the reverse complement.
AATTGCCATATATTAAGGCTGTGGATATTAGTTACTGGTAGAGGTATGCGCTTGATAGAGGTTATGTAACACATGTTGGAATTAGGATTTAGGGGTTTGAGTATTGATTATAATAGGATGTTTTGATAACAGTTGACATTTAATTAGTGTTGTTAGACCATTTCTGACCAGCTGGTGCAAAGACAGGTTCCAGGTGTCAATTGTAGTCAGACTGTCATTTTAGTCTCAGATAATCCTTGTTGTTATTAGGTAAGAGTCCCTACTGTTAATTGAGATGTCATACTGAATGAACAGGATAGCTGGCAGACATGACAGGACGTTAGGATTACTTGAACAATTGTTGAAAGTGTGTTATGATTGTTAAGAATGTCTACCTGTGGATTTCACTAAAACTCCAATGATATAAATATTGGTCAGTATGAAACCAAGTTAGTTCACTTTTAGAATTCATCTTGGCATGCGACTTTGCAGCGCCAAGGCAGTTAGTAAATGTAAGTTATATAGGTAACACTTGTAAATGTAGACGGCTATATGTACTAACATATAGTTTCTGTAATAACTGGAAGTGCTGTATAATTGTGTATATTAGAATTAATATTACATCAAGGTTAGATAATTAGATCAGGGTAAATAAAGCTAGGTTGTGTTATATTTAACATGGACTACGACTTACTTATTAATGTGATAACCAGTGAGCCAACCTGGTTATAGATGATGGAGATACCCGGCCTGTAATCTTCTAAGATTGACAGACTTTCTCAGTACAAACTGCTCTTAGCTCCCCAAACTAAGAGATTTCATATCGGAATATATATATGATGACATCGGAATTTCAACGAACGGTGAACACCCAAAGGAAAAACAACAGAAGAATGATTAGACGAAGATGAAATAATTCAAGCCGCCTTTGATGACTGACAGAACCAGCTAAGGAGCCTGAGTACCAAGAAAGAGTGACAAACACTAAGAGTAAGTATAATCGCCATATGATTTACTAACTAGCTTGTTTTATCTATCTTGTCTTGGAAATTCAAACTGATTTAACCTTAAACAGTAAAATGGCCAGCTGGAAGTGCAACAAATACAACTGTCAAAAAGTAGGTAGAGCTTACAATAGCATACATTGTCAAGTGAGACCTAACATTTCTCTCACAACACCCCTTGAGAAAAGCTCAGTGCATATCAAGGTTGGCAAGTTAAAAACACATGCTTTAGTCGACACAGGGGCAAGCATCTCTTGCATTTCACAGCGGTGTTTGCAGAAAGCCTACCCAAATGCAGTCACTAATACATGTAATTTACGAGCCATTACAGGTGTTTGTGGTGAAGTTCATTCTGTGTTAGGCGTAGTGAATCTACCAATTCAATTTGAAGATCTTGAAGAGCTCAATGGAGAATTTTATGTATTTAAAACATTACACAAAGATGTAATTTTAGGAGAGGATTTCCTAAGGAAATATGATGCAAACATTGATTTTAAAAGGAACAGACTATTGCTTTGCAATGGTCAGTTTAACATTTCCATGGCGACTGAAACGAACAACAAAACATATGGACATAAAGAATCTGGGAGTGCCAAAACAACAGACATTATTCTGGTTAAACCAAAGCGTGAAATAAATTTTCCTGTATATGTACCTGAAGCAGGTGATGGAAATTTGATCTTATTGGAACCAATAGAGTCACTTTCAGCAAAATATAGCATTGCAGGTGCGCGCACTGTCGCAAAAGTTAAAAACAAAATGGCTATTTACAAAGTAATGAACCCATCCAACCTTCCTGTCTATATCGAGAAGCATGCAACAATTGCCACATTTCACGTAGTTACACCAGACTCTATTACAACAATGAAACAAGAGAATACGTCAAACAACTCTGCTGATGTAAATTTCATGGAAGGAGACACGAAAAGTGATGCTTACTATGCCAACCTAGCACGAGACCTAGGAATAACACTAGACGATTCCATACTTACACCGGAGCAAAAGGAATCATTTTTAGCATTTCTTGGTCGTAACCGTGATGTTTTTGCCAAAGATATGAGTGAATTAGGCAAAGCTAGTGCTCATTATCACAGAATTTTCACTAAAACGGAAAAACCAATTTATTCACGTCCTTATCGACAAAGCCCCCAGACAAAACAGCGGTGTGATGAATTAGTGAAAGAAATGCTGGAAAATAACATAGTTGAACCATCACTATCTGAATGGTCATCCCCTGTAGTGCTTGTGAAAAAGAAAAATGGAAAATATAGATTTGCGGTAGACTATCGCAAGCTGAATGCGATCACAGAACCGATTTCTTTTCCCATCCCATTGTTATCAGATGCTATCGACTCTGTAGCGCAAGCGAAGTCTAAAATATTTTCTGTTCTTGATCTGGCAAGTGGTTTTTGGCAAATTCCACTACATGAAGACACGAAACCAAAAACCGCGTTTACGACGGATCAGGGAAGGTTCCAATTCCGAGTTCTTCCGTTCGGAATGAGAAATTCCCCCGCGAGCTTCTGTCTCATGATGTCACAGGTCCTTGCCGGCCTTACTTATCTTCACACCCTATGCTATTTAGATGATATTTTATGTCATTCAAACACATTGGATGAACATATGGTCCATCTTGGACAAATTTTCTCTCGCTTACGGGAAGCAAATCTTAAATTACAACCGCCAAAATGCGCATTTGCACAACGACAAGTTCCGTATCTAGGACACGTGCTAAGTGATCAAGGTATTCATGTGGATGAAGCCAAAGTTCATGCTGTTAAATCATTTCCCAGACCAAAATCACAGAAAGAGGTTCGAAGTTTCCTAGGTTTATGCAATTACTATCGCAAATTTGTACAAAATTATGCTTCAATAGCATCCCCCATGAATCAACTTCTTCAGAAAGACGTTAAATTCAAATGGACCGATGACACTGAAGATTCATTCAAAGCACTCAAACAAGCACTTGTCACAGCCCCTATATTAGCATATCCAGATTTCCAAAAAGAATTCATTATTTCAACAGATGCGTCTGATAGTGCAATAGGATATGTTTTAGGACAAAAAGATGAAAAAGGCAATGAACATGCTATAGCCTTTGGCGGACGATCCCTGCGCGGTAGTGAAAAGACATGGCATATCTCAGAGAAAGAAGGTCTTGGATTAGTCGAATCAGTTCGTGCCTTTCGTCCATACATCGCAAATGCTCACTTTCGTGTTTTCACTGACCACATTGCCCTCACTTGGTTAAACAACATAAGAGCTAACAAAGGTAGACTAGGCAGGTGGGCTCTCGAGCTTCAAGAATACAATTTCACAATTCAGTACAAACCAGGAGCTACAAATGGAAATGCTGATGGGTTGTCTAGAAGAGAATATGAAGCAACCACAACTGAAAGTACAGAAGAAACCATTGTGAGTAGTATAGAAACCACATATTTATCCAATACAGAGAATCAGAATGAGCCAATTGAGGCAACTCTAACATACAGGGAACCGAAACATGCTCATTTAGCAACTATATGTCCAAAAGATACAATTGTTGTTGCACAAGTCAATACTGAAATTGTAATTTCAAATCCATTTCTGGAGGGCATACAACGTGAGTGTCCTGACTTGGCCCCGATCTTTGCCTACAAAGAAAATGGTGATCTACCGGATGATCCAAAACAGAGTCGTCGCTTAGTTGCGGAAGCATATCATTATGTGATTGAGGACGGAATTCTGTATCATTTCTTTAATACAAAAAATAAAAAGGCTGCCGATTCTTATACCAAACAGATAGCTGTTCCTAGAGGTAATCGCAAAGATATACTCCAAGCCTATCATGATTCAGTGCTAGGAGGTTGCCACCAAGGTCAAGAAAGAATGTATGCTGCTATAAGATCCAAATATCATTGGGATAAAATGTACACAGATGTGTGTACCTATGTACGTACATGCACGACGTGTCAACAGATCAAAACAAATGTTCATGATAAGCCTGCACCACTTAAACCCTTGCCATATGAACGTGCTTTCTCGCGGCTTCATATTGACATACTCGGCCCACTTCCAAAAACTCCGGATGGTTCCAAATATCTACTCCTTGTAGTGGATTCTTACAGCAAATGGCCAGAATGTTTTCCTATGAAAACCCAGGAAGCCACTGAAGTTGCATCCATTTTATACAGAGAGATTCTTACACGTTATGGGTCACCAGACAAATTAGTCAGCGATCGCGGTGCTCAATTCATGTCCAAACTCATAGCAGCCATGACAGAATTATTCAACATCAAACATGCTAAAACTAGTTCATATCATCCTGCAACAAATGCTACATGTGAAAGAATGAATCGCGTCATTGAGCAGGGTCTAAGAGCCTACATCAAGGAAGATCAAACTGATTGGCCAGATCATATACCAGGTATTATGATGGCATACCGCATGACCCCAGCCACTCAATCAACTGGCTTATCTCCTTATCAAATGCTGTTTGGTAGACAGATGAGAACACCAATAGATACCTCTCTAATTCCAAAAGAAACACTGTCAAAGGATCATAGAACATACTTGTCAAAAATTCTAGACAATCTGGCAGAGTATAGGAAAATTGCAGATGAAAATTTGAAAAAAGCCCAAACAAAATACAAAACTTATTATGATAGAAGAACAAAGGAACCAACATTCGAACCAGCACAAAAGGTATGGTTATATTGTACGAAAAAGACTGTGGGCCGATCTCCCAAACTAACAAAAAAGTGGGAAGGACCATATTATGTTGTATTGGTTGGACAAAACTACACATACAAATTGCGCAAATGTAGTGACGATAAAGAAGTGAAATCAATGATTCATGCAAACCGTCTCAAAAAGTTTCATGACCCAGCAGACAGGCCAAACTATGAGCCTGAAAATTTACCACAAACAAATGATGAACTCAATCCAGAAGAAATAGAATCAGAAAATGATGAAAACGAGACAAATACCACTGACAAACGGAACAATGTAACAAAAGAAACAAAAGACCATCATGTCCCAAAAACTAAAGTAGCACTTAAGAACAATGAACAGGCAAAAACGAGAGTAACACCTAAAACCATTCAACATCCTAAAGGTACCGGAACAATGCCAAGCTCAAGTACAAATCAAGATCCCAACTCGGTAACAACACCAAACAAATTCCTGGTGACTGAAATTGACAAAATTCTAGCATCAAAACGTTACAATGGACGAATGTGCTACAGGATTAAATGGGTAGACAAGACTAGAGGCTCCACCTGGGAGCATGATACGAGTCTCCCAGATGAGCTGCGTCGACAATATCATGCCGACAAAACATTGTCTGGCAAGAAGAGGCGCAAACCTTTAGGCCAAAATAAGTTTTTCATGAAGAAATCTGAACAAACAGTGGCTTTTGTTAACTCGGATCGAAGTGAGTTGATGTCCAAACAGCAACCCATGATAGATATTAAAAGTGTAAAAATAGATGCGATTGAGAAAATCAAGTTCATTGATGGCATGTATTATGTGAAAGTGAAATACAAAACGAAGGAACGGGTGTATGGCGCAGCCTGGTTCCCACTTAATCGGATACCCCAAAACAAAATCCATCACTTAATTGCACATGTAAAACATGAAATGTATAACCATGAAAAGGAATTGTATTACAAAGATCCCTTCCATCCTTCTTTAGTTCAACAACGAACTCCAGTGCCACACTCCATCAAGGTTTACAAATTCCAGTTTCATTTTAGATCCCCAGAATTCAAATCTAGATGTATGTCATATCAATGGAATCCTGTCGAAAATATTGATCTGAATGTGGTGTATGATTTTCTTGATGATTTAGAGAGACACAATACACACATTCGATTTGATAAAAGCATATATGCATAGTTTTGATATCGGCAAAAGATGTACCGAAAGATCATGACTTTGCGGAGACAACCACAGGACTGATCGGAGACTTGTCACCTCTGACAGATTCTGTGATACTCTTAATATGGCTTGACAAACCATATTCGAGTACCAAAAAGGAATGTGTAAATAATTAGTTACTACTTACAAGTTGTTGCATTATGTGTTGATGTATTGGTGTAGTTTATTATAATTCACACTAACATGACTAACTTATATTATGTTGTGAAAGCTTCAAGGATCTTGGGAATGTAGGGTTTGCACTATATACTCTCATGTATGTATACGGATACATGAATATTACCTACATGTATGTTTATTCCTTCCTAGAAAATAATTGTTTAATATGACTTAAAATTTATGTGAGTCATTCATGTTGACTTAATGTACACTTACGGATTTTCAAATTATAAAAGTATAGTTTCTCTGTTGTGCTCTTTTACTGAGGCACTGGTTGAAAATCAAGTGCTTAAGGGTCAGACTTGTCTGCAGCAAGTCTTCCCGTCAAACTTTTTCAGCCAGGGTTTCAAGTGAAACACAACATTACATTTTTCATTTTGATTTTCAGGAATTAATTATCCAACATGATTTCTTTCTCAATTTCATTCATTTATGTTCTTTACAATAGATCACTGTGTCAGAATAAGTATTACTGACTTGACTAGAACCTATATCTCTCTTTACATAGTGATCAGTGTCCTTGTTTTGCATTTGCAATATTGTATCTAAACAAGAATATATATGTACATAGTCCTCAATATAACCCATGTATGTAAGTATGTAAATGATGTAGTGATACATGTAACAAAATTATAAAAAAGAAAAAAAAAAATGAAGATTGACTAAATAATCACTCTTGAATGATAATGAATATCTTTGTTCCTACTCTATGTATACAGATATATCCTAAACATTGCTAACTCTCTGCATTTCACATCTGAGTATTTCAGCTGTATGGTGTCCACAGACAGAAGTGACCCAAGACAGTCAAGGGCAAAAGCTCCCCATATTCCAGACAAGTATCAGCGACCTCAGCCACAGTTCAACATTACACAGGAACCTTCAACTTCAATCAACATCACATAAGAACTTCTAAAAACTCCACCAAACATCGATTAAAATGACTACCACAGACAATTTATTACAGTTTCGGGACGAAACTTATTCGGGGACGGAGGGAACTATAACAGAGCCATAAGACATGTACATGTAAATTTGTAAAATGAACATGTACCTCAATTGTATTTCATTGCTATTTAATATTTGTTTATTGTGAGTTGGCATAAAATGTATACAGTTAAAATTGCCATATATTAAGGCTGTGGATATTAGTTACTGGTAGAGGTATGCGCTTGATAGAGGTTATGTAACACGTGTTGGAATTAGGAATTAGGGGTTTGAGTATTGATTATAATAGGATGTTTTGATAACAGTTGACATTTAATTAGTGTTGTTAGACCATTTCTGACCAGCTGGTGCAAAGACAGGAGCCAGGTGTCAATTGTAGTCAGACTGTCATTTTAGTCTCAGATAATCCTTGTTGTTATTAGGTAAGAGTCCCTACTGTTAATTGAGATGTCATACTGAATGAACAGGATAGCTGGCAGACATGACAGGACGTTAGGATTACTTGAACAATTGTTGAAAGTGTGTTATGATTGTTAAGAATGTCTACCTGTGGATTTCACTAAAACTCCAATGATATAAATATTGGTCAGTATGAAACCAAGTTAGTTCACTTTTAGAATTCATCTTGGCATGCGACTTTGCAGCGCCAAGGCAGTTAGTAAATGTAAGTTATATAGGTAACACTTGTAAATGTAGACGGCTATATGTACTAACATATAGTTTCTGTAATAACTGGAAGTGCTGTATAATTGTGTATATTAGAATTAATATTACATCAAGGTTAGATAATTAGATCAGGGTAAATAAAGCTAGGTTGTGTTATATTTAACATGGACTACGACTTACTTATTAATGTGATAACCAGTGAGCCAACCTGGTTATAATACTACAGTGAGACCCGTGAATACCGTCTTCGTTTTATCCAGCCAATTTCTACGTTCCCACTTCGAACCTGCCTTGATTTATCTGACCCCTTCAGCGTTCAAAATCCGAGGTGTAAATTTCACCAGCTAACGACAGAAGAACTAATCAGAACGTACGCATCGATTGCGAGTGAAGTCACATAGAGTGACATCATCCTGTATTAGCGGCGTCCGTCCTCCTAATATGGTGCCCACTAATTAGGTCAGTCAATCAATAACGCTTTTGTGCCACCCATTTCGAATTTCAAATGTTTTCGAGGTCAGTGACATCTCGTGTCCATTTATAAGTTATTTGAACATTGAAGAGGTCCAGATATATCAAGGGAAGTTCGAAGTGGGAACGTAGAAATTGGCTGGCTAAAATGAAGATGGTGAATACCGATACCTAGGTCAACCGACCAACCTCTAAATACCGACATTATCCATGATCCCAATACTTAAATCAAAGTAAAATCAGAACCGACGCTCCAATCTGGTCACAAGCATGGTCGGTTTACACAGGTTTCACCGTATACATACAGTGTCTGCAGACATGAGCATTCTTCGGGCGTATAATGGGGTATATCGTGCCCAGTCCCACCCCCGGAGACCACGGATTAATAGTTTAATCATGACCCGAAACATGAGGTCACATTCTGATTAAGTCTATTCGCGGCTTGGTGATATTTGGAAAAAAACCCATTGAGTGAAGAATAATTACGCATCATAAGAAATAAAGAATAATGCAAGTGAAGAGGAAACGGACAACCATAAAACGAAACAGATTTGACCTCGTTTTTTCTTGTTTTTTGGGTTTTTTTTTTTCTCAAAAAATTGTACACAGAAAATCGGCAATTTTATATGACAAAGGTAATTTCCTCTAATGAGTAGTACATGTACATGATAGCGAAAGGAATTAACAGAGTCACGTGGTTGAGTCAACTGATGACTAATTGAAATATATCATTGTCTCTCTGCTGTATGTGAGAGTATAGTTGACCCGGAGTTCCAATAATAATACCGGATACGTTTTCCCTCTACCGGATCTGTACAATGGTTTCATTTATGGTTGATCGATGGGACATACATTTCCGTAAAATATGGAGATGTAGATATATATAAGTCAATCTCAGTAAACTCAGATATAATATCACGAAATATTATATCTGACTTCAGCCCTATGTAAATCCCGTGCGAATTTCAACTACATTTGTTAGCCAATCAGGTGGCTAGCTTGGTGAAACAATTTCAAAATCATGCCCACAGTAATTACACGCGGTAGGACGTGAACCAACAGGGTAAACATTATCGGGAAACGGTATCCAAATATGGCATTTCCAGACAGTATGTGCGAACATAAAAAAGTTTACACAATGTATTGTACTTTGTTCACTATCATGACTATCTGTAAGATCTGTACCATTCGTGCGGTACACTGGCATTTCCCTTGTACCACACATCTTGTTCGGTCCATTTAATAAACGGCATCAGCACCCATCTTGTTCGGTCCATTTAATAAACGGCATCAGCATCCTATTTTGATTTTAGAGCTTTGTTCTTAAGGGAGTAAGTGTGCTTGAAACATATGAAAAGTTCGTGCTGCGCGAAAGTGTTTATATCGCTGAACTAAACGTCAATCACTCTCAAAGTGAAAAGGCAGAACTTGTCGTGAGTGGCTTATTATGGGATCTCGTAGAATATCGGCGAACATTTCTCACGAAGTTTTCATATAGCGTTATATCTAGATGGTATGATTTATCATCTTGGTTTACCTAGATTGATATATAGGTATGGTAATCAGTTCTGTGTATGTTACTAATGGAGTATTGAGTTAACAATGTGTTGACCACCACACTTATTAAAAAGTTAAAAAAACATGCCGTGAGTAGTATATACTCCGCATTTGGTGTATTACATACCCAGACATCATCTATGTCTCAAGACATCTTAAGACGTCTTAAGACACAAAGAAGCAATGTCTTCAGACATCTTAAGACATGTTCATGAAATTATGTTATATGTTGAAATGATTATCGTCACCAACGATGATGGTAGAAACATGATGGCCCAGAGTGTTGTGTTTTGTATCATGGTATCAATTGTCGGATTACTTAACAGATGTACATGTAAACATCATTTCAATAAATTATGTTTTATGAATGTCCAGGGTAATAGGAACTGTGAGCCCTCCCGTGTTTTGGCACATGTAGTCACCGTCGTGATATGATTGAAAACGACGCTAAACCCTACAACTCACTCACTCACTCCACCATGACAGTAATCTGATAAAGCGATATTCTATAACACTTGTGCCAATAACATCCAGCTAACCGTGCAACTATTACACGTTTTAGCACGGTTATGTGAAATCAACACCCGTCAAGTGCAGGGGTTCATTGAAAGATTTCATTTCACAAGTCGGATGAGGAAAGGGATGTCTGCTTTTATACAAGTAACAATTCAATAAAACAAACAAATAAATTGCAAGATGAAATTTCTTTCTCAAGTTTAACTTTTGTTCTCATCGTGAAATTGATTAACAAAGGGACACAAATAGACATATATCCATGTAATTTCCACACAGCTGACAGTATCACTCCCCATTTGAGACTCGTCCATTGAAATTGGCACGATGCCAACCGAGATGGGAGCATCAGTGGACGAGTTTTTTTCAAGGAAGGGGGCAAAGGTTGTCAAAGTTTAAAATACGTTTTCAACTTCTCATTATAATCTTTGTTGATAATCAATTTGGGTAGTGCAACAGAATAGAAATAATGTTTTCATGGGCGTGCTCAATGGTTATTTTACGCACGGTTAGCGTGAGAAAGTTTATAAATTTTAGGACAAGTCTTTTCGCCCTCGCCTAAAATTCATAAAGTTTCCCACACTAACCCTGCGTAAAATAACCATTGAGCACGCCTATATGAAAACATTATTTCTTAAACAATCCATTCTCCTGAGTGTTACATGGACAAAGTGTCTGCCCATTGGCTATTTACCTTATTTGGGTAAATCATAACTGAACCATACATTTTGTTCTTCAATCTCGAGCTGCAAATATTCAATTTCACTAAAGGTAAAAAGATGAAAGTTATCATTTAAAATCAGTTTTAAAAAATCTTACAGAAAACCTACATTTTACAAATGTGTGTGCATACCTGAGCTGACATTGTTTTCTGCCTATGTAGAATTGTGTTTTTCACCAGGGTTTATATATCTACCTTCACTGGATTTGAAGGAAACTACAGATAGCCCTACAGGCACATCCTATTTAGACCCATATCTCTATATGGGAGCGGGCCTTCTCTCTCCTCGATATGATTACAATTTCGACATCGTAAACTATTCCTTTCTAGACAGTAATATTCCAGTGGGACCTGCATATGGCGTATACATATCTCGCTTAGTAGCATTCGCTAGATCCTGTGTTAAATGTGACGATTTTAATAAACGTCACAAAACATTGTTGCAGAAACTCATAAAACAGGGCTATACCACCAAGCGCCTCCATTGAAAGTTTCTCAAATTTGGCGATATATATCGCATGCTGATAGCAAAATACGAGCGTAGCGTGCAAGATCTATGGCGTTACGTTTCGTAGCTTGTGTCTAATTCCGCTTAACCCGGGGCTAGAGGCCGTACGAACTCATGTACTTCAAGATCCTCATGGTGCTCATATGAACAGTCACAATCAAAGCGTGACTGAGATACATCATCCTCTAGATGACGACTTTACAACGAATATTATGGAATAAGAATATACTGATCAGTGATACGGATTTGGTATTTTTGGAACATCATGATGTCTTGCCGGCATCATTGAAAACTGTTGACCGCTTCTCTCTTGCTTATATGCTTATATGTTTATGTATACTATGATTGTCTTTTTGAATTTGGTGCTAATATTGTTATATGGAATATGGAATAGGTCTTTGAATTATGAACGCAGATATTCGTTAACGGACGAAGGCTGAATTATGAATGACGGACCAGACGCTTGTAATTCAATATGGATACATCAAGATTGTTGAACTTTTGTATTTCAATTATTGTAAAGTTTCAAGGATACTATACATATCTCAGGACATTTTGCATGGATTTGTCTTGAGACATGTTCAGATATCTTGGGACATGTATTGAGATGTATAAGACGTCTTGAGACTGTCTAACATGTTTAAGACAGCTACCAAGATGTCTGAGATGCATCAAGATGTGTTGAGAAATACACTAAGATGTGTTAAGATGTATTGAAACATATTTTACCGTGTCTTGTGACATGCAATAAGATGTCTTAAAAAGTCTTGAGACATTTGGTCATTCCCTCATGTAAGAAGTCACGGGAGAGCTGGTACATGCAGTACATGGAGATGGCAGCCATACAGTGGACTTCAGATCAATATTACAATTATAGTATATTGTTGCTCATTATACACAAGTCATTCTCTCAGTCGATGACACCATGGAGCATACTATAGAGTAGGCCCCATGATGAGACTATACACTGTACATGTACAGTGCAGTACAACGCAGGACTTCAAGTCAGATCCTAATTTATCTTTTTCTCAGCGTAACTGCGTAATTCCAGCTATAACCCGCTCTTTTTCTGACAGCGTAACTGCGTAACTTGAGATGTAGACCTATCTTGCATGCAGACCTAGAACTCTCCTTTCCTGAGAGCTTAACTGCATAACTTTAGGTGCACCGTGGACATCTGTTTCTGACAGCGTGACTGTGTAAATTCGGCGATGGATTATTTATTTCTTCAACCTAGCTGCGTAACTTCGTCAAACCCTTTCTGTATTTGCTTTGTGTAACTTTATTAGACCATTTCTGTTTTGCTCATCATAAATAGCATAACTTGATTAGAGGTTTTCCCTTTTTGTCAGCATAAATGCGTAAGTCCATGGAATCAATTCCTCTTTTCTGACAGCGTAACTGCGTAACTCCAGATATAGATATCTCTTTATGACAGCGTAACTGCGTAACCTCGTCGAAGGACCATTTCCATTTTGCTCAGTGTAACTGCGTAACTTTGTCAGACCCTTTCTGTTTTGCTCAGCGTAAATGCGTAACTTGGCTCTAGACCTCTTTTACTGAGAGCATAACTGCGTAATTTTAGGTGTGCATGTACCATAGACATCTTTTTCTGACAGCGTAATTGCGTAAGTTCATCTGTGAACCTCTTTGCATGCGGACAGCGTAACT